>JAUZST010052253.1:0-24592 GCA_034779995.1 Parotocinclus haroldoi | reverse complement strand
ATGTGTTGTGTTCAGCAATAAAGAGTAGTGTTCGAGAATCCATCATGGTGTGGCAGTGTGCTGATTTCTATCGGTTCTTGTTGACATCTGCTACACAAGTGGCTGCATCTGGAAATGTGTGTATATGCAAGCTTTACCGCACACGTACAGTAGATATATGGGCAATCTGAGTGTGTGTGGGATGTAAGTGCTTTGTCATAACTCACTTTAGCCAGCCTCTTAGAATTGTCACTTCAAGCACTATCCACCACTTAGTCTGCATCTACTGAAGACCGTTTCCACCTGTCAAATGTATTCACCCATCTCCGACAGTTTAAGTGGTATAGCTCATAAGCAAAACCATCAGGACTGTTACATATCTATGTTCCTGTTTTGCTTATTCCTCGTCGTCTTTCCCCTTTCTGTGCTTGTCCTTGCCATCTTCATGAGTGTCCCCTTATCTTCCTTTCTATTTTCTTTATCTCCAGACTTTTGTATGTCTTGACGTTGATCCTCCTCATTTCCATCCTTCGTTATCATCCCCCCAGGGCGCACCTTTGCCTGTATGTCCAATTCTCCAGGAAAAGACAGAATTGGCTTCAGATCCCTTGAAATTTCATATAATTTATCCATGTACAGTATGTCCTTGTCAGAGTCTCGGGGGTCCCCTAGCCCTATATTTACAGGGTGGAGGTTTATGTGATATTTTGAATGGGTTTTGTTCAAAACAGCACAAAAATTAGTAGTACGGGCATAACTACTCATAACTTTATTGGGTACACCTCCTTGTTTCTACACTCATCACTGTATCGATGCAGACAGTAATGCGCGCGCCCGTGTGTGTGTAAGTGTGAGAGAGACCTGACATAAACGGTCTCAGTTTACTTGTAATTGATCTGCTTTATACTGAAAGCTGGTGTTTTTAAAATGAATGTGGAATATGTTATCGTATGACATGACTGTATTTCGTTTTGCACAAAAATTCATTATTCATTCATTCAATAACATTATCTCTTTGGTGGAAAACCACTGTTGAGGATCCTTTCTCGTTATGACGTAATTGTAATTTTTTTCGTAAATAAAAGTCCTGTCGCTTCTGACTTGGCCTGTACTTTGCCCATACAAGCGAAACCGGGGAGAACGCTGACATCTAGTGGTGATTTTGGGTAATTCATAATTCGTGGGGGAAAGAAATCTAGATTCAGCAATGGTATCCTCGTGGCTTACCTTCTCCAACCAGGATAAATACGTTTAAAACGAAAAACGAATGTCAAAAGCACATTACAATTTCTGTTTCTTGAAATTCACTGGGTGTAGGACGAAGTGCATTTTAAAAGTGAAACTTTTGAAACTTTTATATGTCGCTTTTGCAGCGCTCCGGTATGATAATGTCCTTGCTCTCAGCCCATCTTGCCTGTGTGATGCCTGATCACAAACCTTCCCAAGCCAAATCAGAGACATAAGATCTCCACTGGACCTCACCAGACCTTATTGTATAGCACTTTAAATGTTCTAAGCAGTACATTCAGATGGCAGCAACTTTGTCACAATTAAAACGAATACACATTAACTAAGCTCCTGCTTCACCACCACTGACTTGTATCGTGAATTCAGAACTGCTGCAACCCAATCTCTTTGTCAATATCTTCTTTCATCGCTCCCAAACAACGTCCCAAATTTCCTCAACTTTTCCACTAGAGGCTTGTTTTCTTCTCTTGCCTAAAGAGAGCGGCCCATGCTTGTTTGGGAGAGGTCTGTGACCTCAGACTTAGAGGTTGAACAGTTTTGTACTGGGTACTATGCATTATATATTTTGTTTGTACAAATAATCCCTCTTTTACAATGTTGTACTCCAAAAACAAAAAATCTCTGAGGTTTGAACTTATTTTTTTCCTGACCAAGTCAGATAGGTAAAGATTCGTTAAAAAAATGTGTTAGGGGTTAAATACAAAAGAGATAATGATTTATCTTATTAACAGTGCAATAACAGCGATCAGTGCATATGAGTACATAATAGTGAGTGCGTAAACATGGCGCTGTATGGTGGAGCTTAGCATACTTCAGACAGCAGGATATCAGTAGTGTCCCTGCAGTAAGTACTCTTTATAAAGCCTTATTGAATTGGGAAGAAAATACCTCAAACGGCATTCTTTAGCACAATCCATCTGTATCACTCTTTCACTGAATGTACTTTTCTGTTTCTTCACTGCTGGGTGTAAGGTTGGCCATAATGTAGAGCACCTTGTTAAGGATCTTTTGTTCTACTGCCATTTCCAGAGAGTCCAGCCTTACTCAAACAACAGAGCCTGCCTTCCTCATTATTTTGTCCAGTTTGTCCAGTGCCCATTTATTGATGCTGTTGACCCAGTACACAACAGCATAGAATATCACACTTGCCACAATATCATGCTAGAACATGCCCACATGAGTTTTGTGGACACTCCAAAGGACCCCAGAACAATACAAAATTCTTCTGCACACTTCTGTGCTTAATGAGGTCATCAGGAGTGCGTGACTTAAGGGGTGACATGGTGAGACTGGTGAACACTGGGAAATGGAGTGAGGAATAGCCATGGTCATGGCAATAAACATTTTATTTCAACTTTCAGTGCATTATCCGATAAACTACATGACATATTCAACACTTTGTTATAAAATAAGCTTTGTGTTCAGCAAGCTTAGGGTAGGCTAGGCTATGATGTCGGCTAGTAAAGTTTTCACTTTATGATGCATTTAACTTACAGTGGATTTGTCATAACATATTTTTTTTTGGGGGGGGGGGATTCTAATACTTTTGTGTCCATCTTACTGATTTATTTGTGTATTGCATTATGGTTTCGTTTTTGTGTCATTGGCTAGTTCATATCTGTCACCACTGGTGTTAAATACTCTGCTCCAGTTATCTGGCCATTACAATTAGGCCTTTGCAGAAGAAAATTGTGAATTTGCGCAATGCAGCAGTATTTATCAGCAAATAAAATGCATTTTCTTTTACTTTTATATCTTGCTATAGTCAAAGTATGTATGTTTCTATAACAACTTAACTGCTTAATAGTCAGCTCTAATGATTAATGTTTTCCCGATGAAGAGAAATATGACAGCAAAATGAAAGTGAATGTATACTCAGCTATCAATTAACGACCGCTGTAATAAAAAGGAATATGTATTCTTTCTCACTGTAAACACCATCAATGCAGATGATTTTTCGGTAAACAAACTCTACATAAGTACTAGCATGAAATGAATCACTACATTCCACAGGGACTTAAGGCTGCAGTTGCTGTCAGATTACCACTGCGCAGTTTTCAACCATGTGGTCTACCACAGTTATTTGGATAATAGGTTAAAAACAAACTTGCTTGTTTGATACAATAACTTGGTTGAGGGTTATTTCATGATTGAATGTATGATTGAGGTGTGTTTGCTTGTTTGTTTAGTCACTATTTAGCATCAAAGGATGTTCAATGACAGACACAAGGTTACATTAACAATTAGGAGTATATCAAAAACTAGTCATATACTCAGGTTCGAGCCAATTTAATGTAATCAATTAACATAAAGCACATCTATGGACAGTGGGAGGAAACCGGAGCACTCAGAGTAAATCCCCATAGACACAGAAAGGACATGCTGACTCCTTACAGAAAGAGAGATTTGTCTGTGGGTGGAATACATTATAAATTAATTCTGTGATGGGTATTAAGGTTAGAACATTTACATTTAGATTACATGTCATTAAGCAGACACACTTATCCAGATCGATTTAAAATTGATACTGTCTTACAATGCTTAAGGACCCAACGGTGGCAACTTGGCGCTGGTAGGATCTGAACCAGGAATCTTCTGGTCTACAGTTTGCTAAAGATCACATGGAATAGCCACTGGAAAAATGTTTATGTGTGACTGAGATCAAAATATAACTTTTTTTTTTTTTTGCTTAAATGAGATGTCCCAGAATGTTGAATCAGAAGTGACCTCTTCAGTCTCAGCTAGTTAGAAAACTTTAAAGCCTATATGAAGCACATTTGAATAACACCTGATACTTGCACCACTGCATAACAGTGGGACCAGTTATCAGTTTAATATGCAGATGGCCAATAATTACAATTCACACAGGACTGGGGAATAACTGTGATCACCATATTGCAAGATGGCAAGAGGTATGGGCATTCAATTGTCACAAAAACGGCCACTTTGACTCCCTGTTCAAACCAGTGTTGCTCCCTAAGACTGACCATTAGCCTGCAGGTGGGAATAAACAATGATAGACGAATGAGCTGGCTCTTCAATGGATGTCCATTTTGCCAAGGGATAATTAAAATTCGATCAAGGTGTTGTTCACATATCATAACCACTTCCTGCCGCTGAATGGTATTTACATATTCCATATACAGGGGGCAGCACGGTGGCTCAGTGGATAGCCCTGCTGCGTCACAGCAAGAAGGTCCTGGGTTCAGTCCGGAGCAGCATAGGTCCTTTCTGTGTGGAGTCTGCATGTTCTCCCCGTGTCTGTGTAGATTTACTCCGGGTACACTGGTTTCTTCCCGCAGTCCAACGACATGCATGCTAGGTTAATTAGTGGCTCTACAAAAGTGGTCCTTAGTGTGCGTGTGCCCTACGATGGATTGGTAGAGATTGGTAGAGATGCTGGGTGAGTACCGGCTGGCCCATGACTCCGTGTGGATTAAGTGGGAGATAATTGATGGATCTTCCATACGAAGGTAAATATTCTGTAATGAAAAGACGTATGTAGAAAGTAAAGTGAGAACACTCCAAATGCTCTTTATATTTGTGGCAAATTGCATCACCTTGAACAGGGTAGGAATAAGTAGGGTAGTGTGGAGAAAAAAAAGCAAACATAACATAAAAAAAGTAAAAGAACTGGTATATTTTATCTCTCCCAAGTCTAATTAGTCAGCCTAGACAGGATCTGCGGCGTAGTCAAGGGGCCTGACGTATTAAACACATGATCTTGACAGGTTTTTGCAGGCATGAAACCACTATTTCTTACATGAATTCAACACTTACACAATAATCCTTACACAATACAAACTTCCTGGTTAATATTCTCCCCACAAGGTGAAAGAGGTTAAGTTACATATGGATATAAAGGAAAAGATAAAAACTGTAAACTTACAAGAACAACAAACACACACACACACACACACACAGAGACACACAGAGAGTTGTGTGTGTGTGTGTGTAACTGAGGTAACAAAACTGTGTAAGAGTGTAACTGGGGGCAAATTCCACTGACATAATGAATACTGGGACTAATTAACTCTTGTGTGGTATTTGAGTCTGTGGAACCCATTTTGAATGTTTACCAAAAAAAAAAATGCTATTCATTATTATATACCCTTCAGAATCTGGCCCATTTGCTGTAAAGAACATGACAAACATCCAATGTTTTTAATGATTTCACACTGTTCACCACATAGGGTGTACTGGACCTAGTGTAACAAAAGTACAAAGGGGTGTCAAAAAACAGACCTCGTTTTGGATTAAAATGCCACAAAAAGAGGGGTGGACCACATGGACAAGCTGGTGACTGGCTACAGCTGCAAAAGAAGCTGGCCACAGTTTGAATATCTCAGCGTACAATGCTTTAGTTATCTGGGTAGAACTAAACCCAAAAGTAAAAAAGACCACAGTTCTACAACCACAATTCCAATGAATTTGTGTAAAACATAAATAAAAACAGAATACGATAAGCCATATTCAATTGAATACGCTTCAAAGACAAGATATTTAATGTTCAAACGGATAAACTTCATTGCTTTATGCAAATATTCACTCATTTTGAATTGATGCCAGCAACATGTTTTAAAAACGTTGGGACAGGGGCAACAAGAGACTGGAAAAGTTTAGGAATGCTCATAAAACACCAGTTTGAAACATTTTACAAGTGAAGAGGTTAATTGAAAACAGGTGAGTGTCATAAAGGGAGCATCCCCAAAAGACTCAGTCATTCACAAGCAAGGATGGGGTGAGGTTCAGCACTTTGTCAACAACTGCATGGGCAAATAGTCCAGCAGTTTATGTGTTTCTCATCAGGCAATTGCAAGGAATTTAGTAAGGGACTTGCAGAGATGCGACAGCAAGACATTGCCAAGCCACATTATGCACGTGTTACAACAACATGGCTTTGTAGTAAAAATGTGTAGATACTAGACCTGTCTCCCAATGAAAATGTCCAGGAAACCTTGGACTGCTGAGCAACTTAAGCTGTACATCAAGCAAGAATGGGAAATGATTCCACCTACAAAGCTTCAACAATTAGTGTCCTCAGTTCCCAAACACTTGACAACTGAACGTCGTTAAAAGGAAAGGTGATGTAACAAAGTGGTAAACATGCCCCGTCCCAATATTTTTGGAACGTGTTGCAGGCAACAAATTCTAAATAAGTGAATATAAAAAAAAAACAATAAAAGTTTATCCATGTTAACAATAAACATCTAGTCTTTGCACTGTATTCAATTGCATGTATGTTGAAAGGGATTTGCAAATCATCACATTCTGTTTTTCTTTATGTTTTGCACAACGTCCCAACTTCACTGAAATTGATTTGTAGAGAAGACAACTCATCCCAAGATGGCCAGCTTCTAGCTCGAAGCAAATACCAAAAAAACTACAACCAACACAAAACAAACAAAAAACAGTTTGTAAGATATGTGGAACCAAAATACATAGAAAGACAAACTATATCAAGTGCAATAAATATATACTGCTCCCAAAATTTCCCCTAAACACTTTAAGTAAAACTGGCATGTGTAGACTATTGGACTGTTGAATTGAACCCATATGTGTTGTGTAGACGTGTTTTTTTTAATTACGTGTTTATTTAGATCTGTTTACAATAAACGTTTACAAAAAACAACCATGACTAAAGTTAAGTAACCTATATTGTTTATTTGAAACAATCTGAAAGAGTTTTACAGCAAGATGTGCCCACCGTGCAAAACTTTCATATCCTGTAAGGTGCGAGTCGTTTACACGCAAACGCGCGCGCGCGGGCACGCGCGCACACACACACACGCACGCACGCACGCACGCACGCACGCACACACACGCACGCGCACGTACACACGTACACACACACACACGAGAACGCATCTCTCTACGCCTCTCTCAAATCAAACTCGCGGACGGAAGCGAGACTAAACTTACCACGGTCTTCAGTAAAAGGCACCATAAAAGGGACGACATGTGAAACAGGCGAAAAGGAAAAGCTGCGAGTTAAATGTACAGTTTGGTTTCGCCCGGGAAAAAGCCAGTTTTTTTTTTGGAAAGATGGCTGTTTCTACAATTGTTCATCTTCTCTTTCTCCTTTGTCTCATCACGGTTTATTCCTCGGGGAGTGAGTTCAACTCGACCAGGACATATCCTCGTAAGTGTGTTCACACCCGCTAAGAAATTTTCCATTACTTTGTACAATGTGTTTGTGTGGTTTTCAACCTCTCTGTATTTAATCTTTATAAAACAGTAGCATTCTAGATACACTGCTCTATATTTCTACTACTACCTTACTGTTACTACTATACTGCTACTACTATAATGCTCTGTATTACTAGATATATGCTGATCTTTCATATTAAAGTATCCCCTAATGTTTATGAGCAGTATATATTAGTATTAGTAAAATCTAGAAGAAATCTGTTCGTATACTTCAGTATTATTTTGGCAATCACAGTTGGGTCCTCAAAAAAAGCAAATTTGTGTAAAAGACCCAACTGTGACAACTTGGCAAAAATGGGATTTGACCCTTGGACCTTTTTGTCCACAATCCATAATTCAGTTTAGGGAAATTGGAGTTGTGAAAAAATAAGTATTCATAAAGTGTTTAATATTGGCTTGATCTGATGCGTTTAATTTGAATCACGCTTAATGCCAGTGATTTAAAGTTACCAATACCACAATGAAAACACTTGATTGAAGTTTGCAATCATCATATAATAACGACATCGGTTTCCTTACGGAAACTCCCCAAAGAGTACACTTAAACCCAGATAGATAGTTTACCTGGTTTAAGATACCTACCAAATGGGCCACAAATGAGAGTTTTAGGCAATTTTAAGAAAAAGTCACAATTCTATAGATGTATACAAAATCCAGAGCTTTGATTGAATCCAAAATGAACATTGTCCAACTCTTACTGCTGGTGAAATAAGATCTAGTCAAATTTTAACTGCTTAGGACCAGACAAAAAAAACTGATTTGCATAGGCATAGGGGTGTACCAGCCTCACACAAAGTGCACAAGCACAGCTGAAAGCCACAGTGCTTTTTCTAACTTTCGGTTCATGTATGGAGCTTTAAATGCAGCTCAGCCACTGGTGTGTTTGTTCATGAGAACGTTGCTGATGCATGTTGATGATGAGGAAGTGTCAGATTTTGTGTTTTTAGTGTTACTTGGTACTCTCTATATAAGCTTCTATAGCACAATACTTTTGAGGTGGTAGGGATCTAGTTTGGACATAAAATAAGCTGTGCAGTAACATCTCTAAAAAACATTTGGAGCAATATATTTACACGAACATTAAAAAGACATTTAAAGCATCGTCTTGCTGGATATGTAGAATCTGATCTGAAGGTTCAAGCTAATTCTAACGAGAGTTGCATGGTCAGAACCCCATGCTGTCTTTCTTTAGCACTTAAGTAGTTCTAATTACTAGAAAAGTTAACTGAACAAAAATGTTTGTGGACACTGTCATTTCTAATTTGTAGACAGAAAGAAAATGGCCAACATTGGAACCATACTGTATATCATAAAAAAGTGTTAAAGAAATTAGAATCAGCCAAGACAAATGCAATTGGTGCATTGCTCGCATTTGGACTGGAGGCTGTTCTGACACTGTTGATGTGTTTAGAGCTCTAAATGGCATTCATATGCATATGTGTCTGTCCTATTGTAAGTTATACAATCCTTTGTTTGTTTCCTAACGACCTCTTACCTACCATGTAAACTGGTTCACATTCACTGACCAAGTCCCCATGGTCACTGATTTTCCGTGTTGTTTGTAATACTGTCAAAATTTATCAGTGATTTAAATCACTCCTCAATCACAGTATCTCTGACACATTTCTTTGTATTAATACTCTTTGTATGTACATTACAGTAGCATAGAAGATTATGTCAGTATTGTCTGGTCTATAACTATTTTGGTTGTTAAATTGTGCATACCTGTACTTCAAACTCTAGTAGTAGTAGTAGTAAATTTACAAATATATTATATTATATAGTAGTAGTTCATACGCAAATATGTTTCAGACACAAGCAATCAAGTCTGCATGTAATGCCTGATCCCACCAGTAGGCATCACCAGGATTCATACCTGGGCCATACCTGTGGGCTAGCCTCTTAGCCTACTTAATTGAACTATTTAATTAACTAAACTAAGTCGGCCAGATATATTTGAATTATAATTATATAACAATATATATAGATATATATAATAATATAATAGAGATTCTAATTGTAATACAAGTATAATTGCAAAAATACAAATGGTATCAATCAGCCAACAACCTTGTATAATGTAGTTCTTAAAATAATAATAATAGTTGGGTAAAATAAATTGTTCACATTTGCACTTAATCTTTGGTCAAACTTTAGTTCGTAGCTGTACCACAAAAAAAAAAATCTTATCCTGCCGACACAGATTTTTCCTGCTGTCCCAAAACCAAATAAATAAATGCATCCTGTTGGTGTGTGTTATTAACTGAATGTTCATGATCTTTCTCTCTGATAAGATTGTATCCCCAGAAGGAAACGATAGTCCAGTACATTACAGGCAGAACCTTGACAAAATAACAAATAATTGAATAAAGCATTGTTTTGAAACAACTTTACGTGTATCTAGTGACTGACCGATATCTTTTTTTTTATTGGACGATGACCAAGCCTATATTTAGAGGATTATCTTTTTTCATTAGAAAATGTTTACATGCTTGCAAAACTTAGCAATAATAGTTTAATGCACGTGGCAGCAGCATATTTTTGTTTTTAACTTCAGTCCCTCTTAAGAGCAAGTTGTAATGCTGGAAACAAAGGTGTTTTGTTTTTTTTACCATATTGACCATGTGAGCCAGATTCATCGCTCCAGCTATACAGGTTGCTTTGTATACAGCAACATTTGAGCAAGCCTAAGGCAACATTCATTGTCTTATCCACTTAATCCTAGTCAGGGTTGCTGGTGCCTAGCCGGTAACACAGGGAACAAGGCGGGAAATCCTTAGACAGGTTGACAATCTATCATCACATGCACTCACACAGTCATACACACTCTCACACACTAAGGTCACATTGGAAACACCTAACACAGACGTCTTTGGAATGTAGGAGGGAGTATCGATGATCTCTAACCGCTGCAGCACCATGCCCCTAGGGGAAACCATGGGGCAAATCAAAAAAGGGACCCAACCACCTTGGGTAGTTTAGCTGTAGAAATAACCCAAATAACCTAAATAATACATTTATAATAATAGTTTAAAAGCACAGAAGCTGAATAGAAAAATGTGAATTGAGAAAATCATTAAATATATTATAAGAAAAAATAATATAAATATAAATAATATAAAATATATTAAATATATAATACATATATTATAATAAAGTAAAGTAAATGAAAAAGAATATTGTAAAATCTAGACTATAAACCTACAGGATATAGCATAATAGGTATGTATTAAATAAAATATTATAAAATGAAAAATAGGAGTGAGTCATTGTTCATTGTTCTTGTTCTCATTGATCTCTTTAAAATGCAGTTCTGCTTTGAGCCGAAATGAGGTGTTTTGTTGTAACATGTTGAAAAATGCAGTGGCTTGTAGTGCGTAAGCAATGTCTAACACATGATCATTGACTTTCGTCCTTCATGATGGCTGTTTTTGTGGTAGGAAAACTGATCCATTTAACAACTTCCCTACCCAGGAAAGTGAAGTGAGAAAAACAGGTCAGCTCAGTTGGTGCTGCGGTTTAGTACGTTCACCAAGTACTTTTCATAAAGCCAGACGATTTCCAGACGTACCTCCTACTGCAAAATGTATTTAGCGAACATTTACATAGCTGGGATCATATTTCCTTTATTTCCTGACTGTAAAATTCGTGCCTTTATCCTGTATGTTCAAACCCCTACTGATATACAGTGCTGTCAGCATAACAGTTTCATCACATCACACGAGTTTCTGTTTTCCATTCCTATGTGTTATCTCTGAACTGGATCAGACTTTGGTTTCCCTCTGTTGTCTCACAGTAAGTTTTCACTGATAAAAAATAAACAATCATTCGATCAGGTGATATTTATATTCATAACATACCATTAAATAAATTACAAGTTTACGTTTCTTTCAGAGGTGGAACGTGTCAATAATGGTAAAGAGCAATTTCCAGCACACTCAAATATCTTAAATGTTATTGCAGGATTTGACTGTGCTTGTAAAGAGCAAACCCATACCCCTGTATACCTTTTTTTCTCATTATGTCCCTCTCCTTCTCCAGTCACAGCTTGAATTATTATGGTAATTAAATAATTAATAATCTGATAACTCCAGAAAATGTGATTGGGTTTGTAATCAGATCAGTGTTACACGCACGTGTCAGATAATATCAGGTAATCAGAGAATGGGAAAACTCAGGGTTTACATGATTCAGTTTTCTAGTTTGCAGCTAGCGAATAATCTCACTGCAGGATGATGTTTAAACAGGAAAAGCACTCAATGTTCAGAGTGGGGTGGGGACTCCATGACCAGGATTGAGAAATAGTCTTCGAATAAACAGATCTGGACACTTTTATGTGCTTGTGCGACAACTGTGCACTCTATTGGGTTGTACATGTGAGAATGTGCAGTCTGAGAAATCCGTAAAGACGACAGTAACATGCACAGAGAAATCTGATCTCTGAGGGACAGTATAGCTCTCTCTATTTCAGATGTCTTAATCTGATTCCTCCATCAATGCATACTGTTTACATGACCACTTGAATAATCAGATAAGTGCATACATTATGAGCAGCCTATTAAGTACATGTTAACACACCCACTGACTATGTAAGTATAAAACAGTTTTTGACTGATGTGAAAAGATCTGAATGAAGATAACAGCCACACGCACAATTAAACAAAAATCTTTCAAAGCTTGAATTTTTTCAGCCAAAAGTATTTTGCCTTTAAATTAAATGAAATAAATAAAAAGCAGACAGTATTTCCATTTGGGGGAGAAATTGCAATCACTTACACAAAGCACACTGACTGAAATGGAAAACTAATAAACTGAATAGACTAATTCATGCACCACCCCCATTTCTAGTCTTTTCGTGTGCACAACGCCAGAAAAGTTTTAGAGACAAGAATAGATTCTGCCAAGTCTGGTGATGGAAACTGGCAAAAAAAAAAACAGGCACTGCATTGTGGGAAAGCACATTTCAGAGCTGAAGCAAATTTAGAACACCTATGACTACCCATAATTTGTGTCTTTGCATTTTTAGTAGTAGTATAATTTTATATTGAAACACCATTTCATGGTGTTACTTTATTGAACTAGAAGAATCGTGTTTCCTTTCCTATGGGTTATACCTGAATTGGATAGGACTCTTTCATGTGCAGGGTCTTGTTAGTTTTGAATGTTTGTTTTTACTGTCCCACAGTAAGTTAACTCTAGCGCTAAATGTTGAGCAATCATTATTTCTTAAATAAGCATTAAATACAGCAAAACATTGGGTTACTTACGGAGGAAAGTGGAGTGTGTGGGTTTAAATGTTACGTTTATGGTAAATGTTACAGCAGGATTTACTGGACTTGTAAAGGGCAATCCAGATCCTCTCACTTTGTGTAGTTCGCGTCCCTCTCCTTTCCCAGTCATAACCATGAAGATGCACACAAAATATTGAACTTATTATTTGAAAATATCACCCAGCCCTACTACAATGTATCATCTATCACAAAATGATTGTATTAGTAGTGAATTAGTGCCTACCAGAAATTCAGTATTAAAAATGCACTGAAGTAGTTACTAAGTTGATTTCTTTATTATTTATCTATTACATTTTCCTTTATCTTGGTTGGGATCATGGTGAGATCTGTGAAGCAAGTGAACAGATAAAAACACACATAGCGACATTCTGTCACTCGGGGCTTTGGAAAGGATCCATGTTACAGTGCTGGATGATGCTCCCTCAGACATGGCCTAACCCAGCTGTGGTGGTGTCTTAGTGAATTACCGCAACACCACCAAAGCACTTCTAAAGTTAGTTTAGCTAGTAATACATTAAGGGTAATGTATTCAAATTCACAGTGCACCACGTTAAGGCTTTATGTTAGATACTCCGTTTTCCTCCCACAGGCCAAAGACTTGATTTTTTAAATTCATTTAGGGTTGTCCACTTAATCCTAGTCAGGGCTGTGGGAAAGCCAGTTGCAAGGCAAGAACAACCTTAGACAGGCTGCCAATCCTTCGTAGGGCACTCGTGCACTATCACTTTGCAAACACAAATTAACCTAACACGTCTTTAGAATGACCCAATATGGTGCAGTCGTCCTCTCCCCTTTGCATAAAAGCACACCCAAAGTATGGCTTCATGCTTCATGGTTGGGACGGTGTTCTTGGGGTTGTATTCATCCTTCTTTTTAAGCCAAACATGGCAAGTGGAATTCATACCAAAAACATTCATGTTGGTCTCATCGGACCACATGGCCGCCCCTGGATCTTCCAGATGGTCATTGGCAAACTTCAAATGGATCTGGACATTTGCTGGAATGAGCAGGGGACTTTGCAGGATATTAATCCATGACGGTGTTGTGTGATACTAATGGTCATTTTTTGAGACTGTAGTCCCAGCTCTCTTGGTCCCAGGTGGAAAAACTTTCAAAATTGGCAGTGTATCAAATACCCAGCACACATGCGAAAATGGAATGTCTGAAGTGGAAAAATAAAATGAACAACATTTAATGACATTTCAGGAACAAGAAGGAGACTTATGATGTGGTAATGGTACAAGATTTTTCCAAGATTACGTTAAACGGTAGGAATTTGGGCACTGACTATACCATATTTTCCGCACCATAAGGCGCACCGTATTATAAGATGCTATGGGGCGCCGTTTGTAAAGCGGAACACTCGTAAAATAACACCAGCATTTTCGTCACATTTAGCGTTAACACTAACGTTTTTTCAGCATTTAGCACTGCCGATTGTAAAGTGTCTAAGTAAATGTAAATGATACATTGAAATACATACAAATTATCACTAAATATTGTCGGCGTAGTAGGTTTATCCACTTTGTAAAGCAGAAAGTATACAGACCAATTGCTCTCAAGTCTTCATGACTTAAATAGAAACAACAAACAGGAAAACGGATTAAAACGTAGACGGTCTTTCTGAAAATAGTTAAATATTCAATAATTAAATATCTATAGTATTTATCCTAAATATTTGTATGTAGGTTTATATTTAACATTTAAATTAAATATTTAGTGATAATTTGTATGTTAAGTGTTTAAATGCATCATTTAAATTTTCTTAGACAATCAGCAGTACTAAACGTTGAAAAAATGTTAGCGTTAACGCTAACTGTGTCGAAAATCCTGGTGTTATTTTACGAGTGTTCTGCTTTACAAACGGTGCCCTGTAAAGCACATGTTAAAACATACGGTCTACAAAAAAAAAAAGTAAAAGAAACAGCGATTTTAGTTAAACTTTGTTCTACTATTCAACAAAACACTCACATTATTTTTAATCAATCTTCTGCCACAAATCCATCAAAGATCCTCTATATCTGAATTGAACAGCTGGGCTATTTCACTACCAAGCACTCCGGGTTTCCACTCATCACCAGGCTGAAGCTGGCTACTTATTCACAGCCTGCGATTCGTTTGAAATAAACTGAGGGCACATCGTATTTTTTAAAATAAATTACTTATTTTATTACCCAAGTCTCATACTTTACAGTCACAGTGGTGATTTAACATAGCACGTTCGAATTCCATAGTCCTTATGACTTTAAGTCCGCAAAACCGCATCTGCACATAAAATACAGAAACGTGAACACACAGTTACAGCCGTTCTCTGATTCAGGGTGGCGAATAAGGAGGAAACTTCACCCGGCGAAAAAGACACTGCGAATAAGGAGCCAACCTGAGCCTCGTCCTCTCATCATCGTCTGAGTTAGTCTCGTCGCCAGATGGCTGTTGGCATAAGCTTGGACAAAAGTATTACAGTAATACACAACAATTGATTTTGGAACTCAGTACACATATAAGGCGCATGTCTGAGAAAATTTAAGGCTTTTAGGTGCACCTTATAGTGCGGAAAATACGGTACTTGTAAAGAGCAAGCCACATTTTCCCACTTTGTTCTGTTTTTGTCCCTCTCCTTCTTCAGTCATATGATGATGCAGACAATATATTGCACTAATTATTTGGAGAATATGACCCAGTGTCTCAGAATGTTGTTAATGCATTAAACTCTCTCGTTTGCGTCTTTTTAGGTGGACGTGCCTTTATAATCACAGATAGCAGATGCAACACCACTCTCCCCAAAGAACAGATGGAAGCTATTCAGTCATCCACCGTGGTGGTTGTGGTTCCTTTGCTTTACCTTGTGTCCTTTGTTGTTGGGCTCCCTGCAAACCTCCTGGCCCTTTGGATTCTTCTTTTCCGCACTAAAAAGCTTCCTTCCACCATTTTGCTAATAAACCTGACCAGCTGCGACCTTCTTCTCCTCCTGCTGCTTCCTTTTCGCATAATCTATTACTTCAAAGGAAATGACTGGACCTTTGGTGAGGCATCGTGCCGCATGCTAATGGCTTTTTTTTATGGGAACATATACGGCTCGGTGATTTGTCTGACGCTAATTGCTGTAGATCGTTATGTAGCTCTGGTGCACCCATTTGGTGCCAAAACTCTACGAAGCCGGAAAATATCAATGTGTATGAGTGTGATTGTTTGGTTTGTCATAGCTTTAGCTGCTTTGCCTTTACTATCAATGCGCCAAACGCACAAGATACAAGACCTTTCGATCACAACTTGCCATGATGCACTTCCTCGAATAGAACAAGAAAGCTTCTTCCTGCCTTATTTTGCTACCCTGTTCTTCCTCTGTTTTCTTCTCCCATTAGTTGTTGTGGTTTTCTGCTATAGTTGTGTACTTCGCACGCTAGTGGCTGCTGGAAATCGCTACGCTCATGCAACAAGTGTCACCGCACTGGTTTTGGTGGTGTTTGTCATCTGCTTGCTACCAAGCAACATCCTTCTTCTCCTGCACTACTCCACATTTAAACAGAACAGTGCTAAAGGTGATTATATTGCTGATGATTGTAATGACGGAGCTGACCAACTCTACGTACCCTACATGATCAGCCTGGCACTTGGCACCTTCAACAACTGCCTCGATCCATTTATTTTCTACTATGTCTCGGAGGAATTCAGGGAAAAAGCGAAAAACATCCTGTGTGGCTCTAGGGCACACACAGAGTTTTCCTCCACAAGTTCCTCTTCGACATCAAGGTCTAAAGTCACTCTGCTCTCAATGTCAAGCAAGACCAAAGGACTTTTGGCAAACGATTCGGTAAAACTGTGACTCAAGATTAGAAATTCTTAAATGAGGGAACTTTTTCTGCCAAGTCTCTCAACATTCCTCACTGCATAAGTACTGACCACAAACAGTAGGGGACACTGCAAAACTAAATCTCCCATAATGAACTACCCCCGACAAGACTGGATCCACATGGAGGATTATACTAGGATTATATCTTGAATGTCATCTTACCTTCCCTCCATGACACCATTCCAGTATGTCTGTTTAAATCCTGGCCAGGCTGGAGACTCATCTGAAGCAGGAAATTAATCTCAGGCAGCGCTGGGCTAGCATAGTAGACCGCTTACATTTCAGCACAGTCAATAAATGCCATCTGAACGACTCAACTGAAAATACAGGGATGCTTATCAGATTACATAAAGTTACTTCTGTTACTGATGTCCTGCCAGTTTGTACTTGTCTGCAACCTGCTTCCTGTTCTGAGGGACCTGTATCAACGCAGCTTGCCCTTTGGGTGAGTGTTAATATAACCTATTACAAATTTCAGCAGCTATTGTAGGCTTTGACAAGTGTAGCTGCTACATGCTGAGGTTTCTGTAGTGTAATCACTACTTTTGTTTTTTGTTTTATGTTTTAAAAGCTATGCTTTTCAAATGTAATTATATTCGCTTTTTATTTGTGGTGATAGGTCAGGTCATCAGATAGTGTTGAAACACAGCCTTTCTAATGAAGAACTTAGAACTTGATCATGAAAGAATGAAGCATAAAGAAGGAAATAAGCCTAAATAATGTCAAATGCAATGATGCCCAGTTGTGTGAGGTTATTATGAAATAAACTTGATTATCAATTGTTTAGTCCTATAAGTTTTACATGGCTTTGTACAAATATTTTTGTAGTGTAATATGTGAATGTTCCATTTAAAGATGTAGATTAATGGCGTGATATCAGCGTCATAGACTGCAAAATTAATTTGTACAGCTGGGCTTATAGAAAGAAAGAAATTACTGCCATTTGCAAGGTGTAGGTATAGATAAAGTAAGAAAGCAGCAAACACAGTGCGAAAGCAAATAGGTATTTATTCATTATATATTATGAGAGGCCAAAAGTCTGAAACCACTAGTGAAAAAGCTTCTGTTTGACATTACCCACCCCAATTTAAGTGTTTTTCGTTATAAATCACATAATCAGCATCACACTTTAAGTATAAAATTGAATCTTTGAATAAAAGAGTATACAAATTTCAGAATTTGGTATGTCTATATTTTCCATGAATGGCATTGTGCTGAAGTGGATGTATTTGATTTCTGTTATCCCAGTTATACTTATCTCCATTTCCCCATTAAAGCTGCCTCAGGTTTATGTCACAGGACTCGCACATGAAATTAGTCGTTTTTCCAAGTAGTTGTTGTAAAGCCTGAAAGTGTGTTGTGTGTCATTCTATTTGAAATTAAAACATTGTATTTAATTCAGGAAATATAAAAGCAATTTCAGTAGTTGTCTAAGCGCCTTTGGCCCCTACTGTATGCATCACATTTAATGGAAAATTTGTGTCCAATAAATATTTTCATAAAGTGCTAAATAAATATGTATCAATGCATCAAAAAAGCTTTTGTAGAATTGTGGTTGTATCATTGTATGGCTAATGTAAGCACCTTCAGTATTAACATATTTTCTTAACGCTTAAAATATTTGAATTTTGTACTTGATACTCATATTCATGTTGCATATTTTGTCTTTACTGAAAATAAACGTAATACATTTGTTCATTTTTTTTGACATTTTCCGTATTAGTGTCAAAACTGTTTTCAAATTAATGTATGTTTTCTGTTAATTTAATTTTAAACATGGTTTAAATGCATAAATGGCTGTTCCAAATCAGCTTCCAAAAGTGCTATTTTATACATTAAACCTTTATTTTATTCAGTGTGTCTTTGTGTTATTTTAGTTCCTGATCGACTTACAGACCATCAGGTCCGTTTTGTGTGGTCAAACATTCTCAGCACTGCAGTAATACTGATGTGGTAGTGATGTATTAGCATGGGTTGAGCTAGTATGATTGGACCAGATGCAGCAGTGCTGCGGGAATTTTAAAACTCTGTTCACTCAGCCTTCATTTACCTCATAAAGTCAGAGACGGGTTCTGTTGTTGCACAGTTTGTGTTAGTCATCCGCTAATAGGCCAAACCTCTAATCATAGGTGCTCACAGGATGCTGGTAGCTGTACATTTTTGGCTGGTGGATTATTTTTGGTCCCACAGTGACACTAGAGCAGTTTTAAAAGAAAAACCTCCAGCAGCACTGCAGTATCTGATCAACTTAAATGAGCACAACACATGATTCATGCATACTTGGCCAGCAGTGTATGCACTACAGGTCTAGTGTTAATACAAATCAGCCTTTGACTGAACCCACAATTCCTACCAATATGCTGTCAACACTATTTAACAGACCTATAATTTTATCTGCTCATGCAGACAAACTAATGACCAGGTATGCCTTAAGTTCACAGCCATGGATGTTTGTGTGTGTGGGCTTTTTTGGGCTATGTAATATGACCAAGTTGAGATCTGTCAGAATTGACACTCTTTGTGTTTGTGCGTTTGTGTGTGTGTGTGTGTGTGTGTGTGTGTGTGTGTAATCATCTGGCTGCATGTGGCCTCTCTAACGTATCCATAATGGTGTTGCTTTTAAAGATAAGGGAGACAATGACACAGCAAACATGAAACAAACACACTTTTCACTTTGCTGCACTTCAGAACACGCTCTTCACAATCGGTATGTATACCTTTGGTTTATTCTTTTTATTATATTTTACATAATAATTTATATTTTTTATTGCTAAATAGAGGACTTGGCTCATAACACTGTACAATGTAGTTTAATATTTAAGTAGAGCTTTAACAACTGTCCATCTTGGTGTGTGTGACAGTTTACCATTAATGCAAATAATCATCACTCAGCTCAAACCTGAACATCATATTTGTTTTAGAAACACACACACACACACACACACACATATCTATCTATCTATCTATCTATCTATATATATATATATATATATATATATATACACCTTATGTGTGCTACATGCAGTGGTGATTGAAAGTTTATGAATGCTTTACAGTTTACATACAACCTCCAACAAACCAAATGAAAGACAAACATATTATACTTGGTCACTCATTTATTGAGGAAATTGATCCAGTATTACATATCTGTGAGCCTTAGCAGTTAAAGTGAGGTGAAATTACAGTCAGGTGTTTTCAATCAACCATAAGTGGACATACTAGCCTACTTGTTCATGCTAGTTTGTGGAATTGTATCATGTTACAAACAAAAAGAGCTTTCTGAGGATTTCAGAAAAATAGTTGTTAGGGCTCATAAGGCTTGAATAGTTAAGAATTTTGATCCCTCCAACAGTCAGGCATGTAATAGTCTGCAAGGTCACATAAGAAACCTGTGATAACTTTTAAGCAACTAAAGGCCAATCAAAAACACATTCATATACATTTCAGAATATGAACTAGATTGCATCTGTGAATGTGGCAGTATTATAGCTTTTGCCTGTTTTGCTGCATCTGGGGACAGGAAAATTTGCCACCATAGATGGGGCAATGATTTCTGAATTCCATCAGCAAATTCTAAAGGAAAATTTGAAGACATCTGTTTTGGAATTCCAAAATCCTGACATTAATCCAATAGAAATTTTGTTGGAGAAATCCATATGAGAATGAGCTAAAAATCTTCCAAGGCCATGTGCAGGACTGATTAACAGTTACTGAAATGTTTAGTTGCAGTTATTGCTGTAAGCAATGGTTCACATACTTTTCACAGACATGTAATAATGGATTTTTTTCTTTATAAATAAATGACACCATATAATATATATTTTAGTTCATTTTGCACAATACAGAAAGGCTTCACAAACCTCCAAGCACCACCATAATCATAATCTCCATTGTTCAGGAAAGAATGGAAAATAATAAAACAAAAACAAGGACAAAAAGAGGATAAAACAAGAAATAAATAAATAAATTACATACATAAGTGTCAAATCAAGTGAAGTCAAGTTTATGTATGTAGTGTTTTTACAGCATTGTCTCAAAGCAGCTATACAATAGGGCAAGCCTAGGGCAACAGTGGAAAGGAAAAACTCCCTAAACATGGTAAGGAAGAAACTTTGGACCAAGGCGGAGGACCATGACTCAAAAAGGGAGAAATGAGAGAATATAATTAGTTTAAATAATGATATCTTTCTCCATGTAAACACATCTGTTTTAGAAATAACATGGAGCATTACTGATGAAAACTAACCTTTCTGTTTTACACATCGTGTTCAGTATACCAAATATTTTTTCAATGGTTGCTTATTCTTCCATTTCTCTCAAGATATTAAACAAATATGTCAGACTGTGTTGGGGGCGTATATAACTTAAGATCTCTAAAGAGTCAATTCAGTTAAAATAACCTTTTAATATAGTTAAGATTTAAATATACTGTTCAGAGTGGCTACATAATGGCAAGTAGCAGGCTTACTTTACTGCTCACAAAAATAAGGGATTATTTCATTAGGGGATACTAATTTTGAAAAACCCTTTAATTGTTGTACAATAAACCTGCCAGTTAGCCTTATGTAGCCGCTGTTATAAATCAGATTAATTCTGTACTACTGACACCTAGTGGATAAAGTGTAGTAAAACATTTGCGTCAGTACTGGTAGAGATGCAATTGCTATGGAAAAGAAACAGTAAAATGTAAAAGCTAGGAATGCATAAAGAATTGACAAGACTTTGTATATAATTAAATAATAAAATAAATCATTATAAGATGTAGTAATATACAAATTAAAGGAAAAAGAAAGATGCAATCTAGTGGATCAATCTCAGACTGTTCATAACAAGCAGCAAAACTGTTTGGAGCCAAATAACTTAATCTTTGGTTTTTAAGTATTGAAAACAAATATTTAAAATTAATAAGTATTTTAAAAAATACAATTGTTAAATGAGGTGGATGTTTGGATGGTGCAGCAGTCTACTACCAGTCAGGCCAGGCATCACATAAAGGCATTTTCAAATTCACAAACTTTCAAAATGCAATTCAGTGAATGCAACCAGAAGTGAATCAAAAACAGGATGTGAACAGCATGTTACAATGTGTATTGCTGTTGCAGTACTGTCTGTACATTTTTGTAGTTTTCCCCAATAAACGTATCCTTTTGGCCTCATTCACAACCTTTGATTCCAACATTACATTCATACATACAAAGATTCATTTGATTCCAACAATTGCTTCTTGGTGAGTTAATTGTTTGTCAATGGCTGTATGTATATACTAGTTAAATACAACTTATCAGTAAGAACTTTTTTGGAATCGAAGACTGTGAATGCAATGATTTATTATGTAATGTAATGATTACAATAATAGAGTAAATGGATATGTTTATTGGAAAAAAAACCCTGTACATTTAAAAGAAGGCTCTAGTTACTATTTATGTTAGGTCACCGTTAACCTGGATACAAGATGACATACACCTGGGCACTGAAAGCAAACAATCCATCCATCACATCAGAAGTTGGGGAAGTGTGTTTCTCCACAGTAAATCCAAGATAAAGGCTTTCACCAAATGACCTTCATGGCCTGCACGTTGTTGGATCCATAACAGAACCTGTATTTGTTGATGATATGGATTCAGTCCATAGTTTCTCGTTCACTGTAAATAAAGGCGTTGGTGGCTGGCTGTAGGACATGTAATGCGCACTATGACAACAAATTTCTTTGTGTTAAGCACCTGGAAATGATCTGGCAAGAGACAACAAAACTACTTTTTTCTACTCTGTGATTCATTTACCCTTTTATTTAAATTTGAGTGGAGCCATGGTTTTCATCATATATACATCACCTTAAATAGGTTAAATATTGGAAACCCATGTGCTGCACAGCTGAGTATGTAAGTGTTGGGAAAGGGGGCTGAAAACCAGCACAACAATAGATCAGTCATGCTAGATGAAGTTGTCCATCAGTGTAGACAAGCATGGATTTATCAGAACTGCAATTTCTTCAGTCAGGCTGCCAGTATATCAAAGTCCATGGTCCAGCTTATGGTTTACTGCTGCTCGCGTCTTAGGTCTATTGTTGGAGAATTTTTATAATATGAGCTGACACAGACATGTACAGTCTGCCACAGTCAGCCAATATTTTATTGGGATTATCTCATACAACGTGAAATAAATGATGTAGTACACAATTGAGACACTTTTTCATTGGGGCAATCTCATGTGTAATGTTATAACTAGAACACAAGGTAATAGTTGTAGAGAAGGCTGCGTGTAAGTGTGCTGCACCAGTGTTTTTTTTTCTATTCACAATCACAATTCGTTGTTTTTTTATATTTGAACATTCATAATTAGATTTTAATGTTGGTCATTCTGATGTCAAAGCTATTATGCTAATACAATAGTTTACCACACCAAGGACAAAGGTTTCTGTCTGAAAAAGAATTGTTGCACTACATAAACGTGGCCTAGGATATAAAAATATTTTTGAACACCCTGAAAGTGAGCTGCAGCACAGTGGCCAAGACCACCTGTTTAACAAAACAGGTTCCACTCAGAACAGGCCTCGCCATGGTTGACCAAAGAAGTTGAGTGCATGTGCTCAATGTAATATAAAGAGGTTGGCTTTTGAAAATATACATAGGAGCCCTGCCAGCATTGCTGCAGAGGTTAAAGGGGCGGGGGATCATCATGCCAGTGCTCAGACCATACGCCACACACTGTATCAAACTGGTCTGCATGATTGTCATCCCAGATGGAAGCCTCTTCAGATGACGATGCAGAAGAAGGCTTACAAACAAATTGCTGAAGACAATTAGACCAAGGACATTGATTACTGGAAGCATGTCACGTGGTCTAATAAATTCAATTCTAATAAAGTATCACATGACGTCAAGCGTGAGTGGCAGCAACCAGGTGAGGAGTACAAAGACAATTGTGTCTTGCCTGCAGTCAAGCATGGTGTTAGGAATGTCATGGTGTGGGACTACATGAGATCTAACCAGCCCCTTTTTACATAAAAAGGCTAGTCAAACCTATCACTCTAACTTAATCAAGATAAAAGCTTGGCTTGACTGGACCCACCACTCAAGATCAAATCAGCAAGCATCATAACTCTTCTATGAACTAAACTTGAAACTAAACTTACACATTTAATAAAAGCATTTTATTCATTTTCTTTATGACTGTTTGTGGCTTTACTTATATCAAAATCTAACAGTGTTTTACTTGTAGTGCTCTCTTGGACTTTTACTCGTTTGAACTATCATGAGGTAATGTCTAGAACTTTTGTAATTCGCACTGGATAAGTACATGTACATAAATGCTGTAAACTAGCAACATAAAAGTGGAAATGACGTGACAAGTGTTTCAAAGCAAATATGCATTAAAAAGCAAGCAACGGTAGCTAAACTTAGTGGCCTTAGTACACTTTTTGCAAGCATGATAATATTTGATTAATAATTATTGGCCTTTTGTAAAACCTCTAATCTACTTATTTATGGTCTAATATGCCATAAGAGCAGGATTTATTTTGATTGTAATTGATCTAGCATTTAATAAATCACTTGGCTTTATCCCGGGTACTGAAACCATATATCTGCTTTTTACAGATAACATTACACTCACTGTGATTATTTGTGGAACCCAACATGCTGACACAAACTGAGGGTAAGAAAAATAAATGATGTATCCCAAGTGTCAGTGTTTGACAAGAGTAATGCTTAAAAAAAGAAAACATCATGTGATTTGAGATACTGTACTTTAATGCATCTTGAAGATATGTTTGTTTTACTTTATATACACTGGTGAACCTTGGCCGTTAAGGCTTCAGTTTGGGACATGAATTCTCATAGCAAATACTTAGAAATACATAACTTCATAAAGGAATTACGTGTATGTACATTAGGTAAATTTGAAGTTCACACAAGATCATCTCTCTCTTTCTTTTATACATAAATCACACACACACACACACACACACACACACACACACACACACACACACACACACACACACACACACACACAC
>JAUZST010052242.1:0-24593 GCA_034779995.1 Parotocinclus haroldoi | reverse complement strand
CACAGGCGCACACACACACACAGGCGCACACACACACACAGGCGCACACACACACACAGGCGCACACACACACAGGCGCACACACACACAGGCGCACACACACACAGGCACAGACACACAGGCAGGCAGACACACAGGCAGGCAGACACACAGGCAGGCAGACACACACAGAGGCAGACACACACAGAGGCAGACACACACAGAGGCAGACACACACACAGCACAGTACAGAGCTCACGGGTCTAACCATGTAATATTTAATAACAATAAATATTCAGTTAAATTGACGTTTTTTTCCTGTTTTGATTGTTTCACACAAAAAACACCATGCACATGACAGATGGAAAAAAAATATTGAGATTTTAAATATAAATATATAAAATGTCAGATGACTCGACCAACATTATTCATGATCTAACAATTTTTTTAAAAAGTGACGTCTGTACAGTTTCTGGAGCTTTCCCCAGTTTTATTAGTAAAATTCTTTCTCTGTTGAAATACACAAGCTGTAATTAGAGATGATTTCTTTAGCATTTATTGATTTTACCAGCTCCATTTATATTTTTAAAAGATTGTTGTGTCTATTGTCTTTTACGCTTCGTATTTTTAAAAACAAATCCTTTTTTACTAATTTCCTAAAACGCTCCATTTTCTAATTCATTCAGCGTTCGGTAATAAAATCTACAAGGAGGACGTTTAACATTTGCAAAAAATAAAATGAAATAAAAAAAAAAAAACATGAAATTGGACTTCTAACAAATCGCTGATTAAATCGTTAAAAAAAAAAAAGAACCTTTTGGAACATTTACAAGAATTAAAATATATTATTTTTGTTTATTTCTGTACATCCTTAACCGATACATTTTGACCTTTTTACTTTTTTACATTTTTTTGACCTTTTTACTCCTTTGTTTGATTTTATTTGAAGAATTGAGTGGATGTTAAGTTTGATCTTTTCTTATTTTATTTCGCTTTTATTTACTCATTTCACCGTGAACTGTTTATGAACATATAAAATGCTTGCCTAATTAATACCGTGTTCGTTAATTAAATCTACAAAAGGTACTTTAAAGCTCTTTTTTTTAAATTTTCTCCTTTCATTTCCGTAAACGTTCATCCATACATTTAACCATAAACCGTATTACTTTCATTTAGTTATTTTTATTTTTACCCCCATTTTCTTTTACAAGAAGAGTGTACGTCCCGTTCTTTTCTTTTCTTATTTTATTTCGCTTTCATTTATTGATTTCACCATGAACTGTTTACCAATTTATAAAATGTTTATGTCTAATTCAATCTACAAAAGATACGTTTAACATTTGAAAAAACAAACCAAAACAACAACAACAACAACAAAAAATGTTGGTTAAAACGTCGAAAATACTTAAAAATGTGTTTCTTTTTGAACAGGAATGGAAAAAAAATATATCAATATTGTTTTCTTCTTTTATTTCCCCAAATGTTAATCGAGGTTTCGTTTAAGCTTTAATTGCTTTAAACGGCCACAGATTGCATAGTTAATACTGATTAACACTTCAAATCGTTCCCTTTATCAAAGCTGGGTTGGGTGTGGCCGTGTGTACGCTCTCCTGCTCGCCGTTAGTCTCTGTGCTTTCTGAATGTGTGTCTGCTCGGACTGGAACAATGACATCAGGCCTGGTCCCGCCCGACTGAGCTTTCGGACCAGGCCGTCACGAACTGCACCGTCCAAGCTAAACACGCACATGGACACGCACCAAAGGCACCGCGCCTGCCTGAGCAACACAAAGCCGCAGCCTTCATGCCGAACATACCGAAAACCCACAAAACGGCACAAAAGCAAACGTGGTCAGACTGGTAATGGAGGGGTAATCTGCTTAAAAACTGGGGGCACCTCACGTTCCTTAAGAGTAGCCCTTCAGCCGGAGTTTGTCGTCTGCTTCTAGTCTTTAGTAACCACCTAAACATTTCGCACAACAGTTTACACATCTCAGGGATGCCTCGTGAACAAACTGGATGTTGCGTTGCCACAGAATAAGTTCAGATTAAAAAGTTACTACTGGGAACATATCTTTAGCCTGAGAGCTTGGGCTGATTATTGGCCAAACTACGTCTGTAACAGTTAAACAAAAATGTTTCTATCTAAACACTCCCCCCCCCCTTCCCTCCCCTCCTACCCCCACCCCTACCCCAACATTTTTTCCTTGTATAAAACTGCCGGGCAACACGGAAGATCAAAAGGAAGGTAGAAAAATCTGCCGTCACTTGCTAGAATTCGCAGAATTCAGTGCAGCTGCTCGACCGAGTCCGACAGTTGGCGCTCGGTTCCCTCGTTTAGGGTCCGAGGTAAGTCCGGGCCTTGTCCAGACCCTCCTGTAGAAAGCGGATGTAGCTGGAGGTGGACGGATCCTCCGAGCCTGGGGAGAACACGAGAGACGGCTCCTCGTCCTCGGGCTTCATGGACGTTTGGTCCAGGAAGTTGTTGGCGTTGATGTGGTGGACCTGGACAAGCCGAAGACGTAACGGAACGTAAGTGTGCCTAGTTTAGCAAGGTCCTAAAATGCCACAGCGCGGCAGTGGTGCGGCGTAGGACTGAACGAATCGACATCACTGCAGATCGTCACAGTGCAGATCGAAGCGGCTAAAATGGGATTGGCTTTCGGCGCCATTTGATTCCTCATCAAATTACTGTGCCGCCTCCCGAAACCCCAACTTCCCGACGCGTCAACAACTTTGATTTCAGTTGCGTTTTGACTGCTACTTCGTCATCTAAATAGTGCCTCTCGCTATAATTTGGACCCAGCCACATCTGGGCTGTGGAAGCCCCCGAGAGCGTGCTGTTTGCGACACCATGCATAGCGAAAATAAATAGTGGAGGAACAACTCCGAAAACGTTCGGAACCTCAGAATTAACGAGGCACTTAAAGCGGCATCGGGCCGCCGGGATATGCAGAATTCGACCAAACGAGCAAAGGCAGAGAGGTAAAAAGCGAGCGAGAGCACAAAACCAGGCACAAACCAGCGAGTTCTCCTAAGCAATGAGGTTTCCGTTTACAGAAATGTAGAACAAAAAGTAAAAACGTCGTTCTTAGACAAAGAAAATCAAAAATCGGCCAAGAAAATTGCAATCGGTGCATATCTAAAACGAACAGCCATGGAGGACGGGTCCCTTTTTGAGTCTTGGTGCCTTCCAAGGTTTCGTCCTGCTCTATTCAGGGAGTTTTTCCTTGCCACTGTCGCCCTGGGATTTGGGATTGGCCTTTTAAGACCAGATAAGCTGCTTTGAGACGATGCTCCGTTGTAAAAAGCGCTACAGAAATCAATTTGCCTTTTTCCTGAAAAACATTTTAGATGTTTTCAGTCAGGGTCACCCCGCTCCTGGTTCTGCTTTCGCACCCAGACGGATTCCGAAAGAAGGCTAAGCGTGCGCCGGATAAGTCGGATACGTGTACATCATACACGGTCATAAACCGTGTAAACCAATTAAGCCCTAAAGCAGACGTACCACTGTCCCGTTTGGCAGTGCCACCATCATTTCCACTGGGAAGCTGTACTTCTCCAGGTGTAAACGTGCCTTCTGACTCAAGTCCAGATTCTTCTCGTCAGCCTGTGAAGGAAGGAGACATCGGTTAATTGTCTACATCAAGTCTCTGAGCAATTAGGTGCCAACACTGATCAGTCGCTCCAGTGCTACCACGGCGTGGATCGAAAAAACGGGGCTTAAAAGTGGCTCTCTTTACTCGTTTTAACCCCTGCTTGAGCCTGGATGGCGACCCAGAGCCTGTTTGCTCATCATCTCTTCTACCCTCTCGATTCTGTGTCTACGCGATGCCCGACGTGACCAGAAGGCACCGCGGGGACGCCACCCCCGGGCGGGCAAGGGAATTGCCATTGTTCTACCTAAACCTAGAGCCTAAACTGTTTATTTGTCTTCTTTTTTTTATTCGCAGTGTCTTACCTGCAAATCCTCCAGCTCTTTAACAAGAGACCAGCTGCTGATGAAGCTCTGGTTGAGCAAGGCGAGAACGGGCGAACTTTCCAGGACTGTCTCCCGGAGAGTCCGCCCCGAACCTGCAGTAATGGGTTTTAAAAAAAAAATTTATTAAAAAAAAAAAAAAAAAAAAAATCACAACAGTTGTCTATTTGACTAATTTGCCAATAATGACACCATGGTACAGTAGAACCTCGTTTTTTCAGTTATCGTTAAGCACTTTGTAACGGATTCATGACCAAAACCAAATTCTGACCTCAGCAGGATTGATCATCCAGAGCACCCCAGAGCAGGATGGAGTGAACCAGTTTACCCTCTGCTTCTGCTCTGCTGAACACCTCCGGGAAGGGCAGGTAAGGAACCTGACAAGGGAAAAAGAAGTAAAAGTACTGGGACCCCCCCTGCCCCTGAGTCTTCTACAAAAATAAAATTAAAAATAAATAAATAAAAACACCACATTAGCGTTCACCTTTTTGAAAGGATAAAAGGCGACCTCGAGCCGATTGGCTGCTTCTTCCCGGCTGATCTCAGAGCTCCAGTGGATCTCCTCGAACACAAACTGGATGGGCCCTCCTTCCTCGTCTCGGCTGTCAATCACGTTCCCTTGTTCGTCGTAGATCACGGAGGGCGTGGACGGGCCGGCAGCACGCAGTTCCATCTGGGGATTACAAATACGTGACCTACATGGGTAACGGTCCCAAAGGTTTGTATTTAGGACCACGTTCCTATAAATCTCCACCCCAAAGTGGGTTATTTTGACAGGCGCTTGCGTACCTGTGGCAGGTAGCCGATGTCCACTTCCATGCTGCTGCTCTCACTGGCGCCATACAGCCACTCCATATCAACGTTCAGAGATCTGAAAAGAAAACAAAAAAAAACGCGCATTTTTTAGACCAGGCAGGCAAGTTTCTACAGAGGAAGCACAAACAAATCCAGGCCCTTAAACCTGAATAGAGACGCAGATAGACCCAACACAAGCCCACAATCCAACAGAGCGACCGAGAGGTCTAAACAGAAGCTTCAGGGGTTAACAGACCTTAAAAAAAAAAATAAAAAGCATCAGGACTCTACAGGGACAATGGAAAGACATACGGACATAAACATCTAAAAAACGAACCAAAGATACCTACAGACCCAACACAAACATCTGGGGCCTAACAAACGAACCAAAGATACCTACAGACCCAATACAAACATCTGGGGTTTAACAAACGTACCAAAGATACCTACAGACCCAACACAAACATCTGGGGTCTAACCAATTTAACAGAGGTCTACAGACCCAACACAAACATCTGGGGTATAACAAACGTACCAAAGAGACCTACAGACCCAACACAAACATCTGGGGTATAACAAACGTACCAAAGAGACCTACAGACCCAATACAAACATCTGGCGTCTAACAAACGTACCAAAGAGACCTACAGACCCAACACAAGCATATCAGGTTTAAACCCCAATAAAGACACTTACAGACCCAGCACAAGCCCACAGCCTAATCATAAACCAGCGGTTTAACAGATCCAACAGGGCGACCAAGTGGTCGAAACAGGAGCATCGGGGTCAGTTGGCCCAAAATCAAGCACGTGCAGTAAAGGTTCCCTGATTGAGTTCAATACAGGGTACTTACTTGTCGTTAGGAACATAGAGATGAAAGTGTCGAACGTGAGAGGCGTCTTTAGACAGGATGACATGGCCAGCGAACTGGCCGGGCGTAAACCAGAACGGGAAATCTGGAACGTCGTTCAGCTGGAACTCGGCGTGTATCCTGCCATACGAAGCAAGACGTGAACGAACCGAATCGCTGGAACGTACAAGATTGAGTTGGAGAGGAAAATACCTGAACACGATGTCGTAGTAGAATTCGCTGACAGCTCGCACACAGGCCACGGTTCCCTGCGGGGCGAAGCGCGATTTGACAAACGGGCGAGGATGAAACATACTCAGCAAGGTATGGATCAGGACCTGAGGAGGCAAAGCAAAAAGATGGCAGCCAGGAGTTGAAAATATGGACTCAGACGTGGCGTTAAGACGGCGGCCGTACCTGCTTGCCACGCGGAGCAGGAGGGTGGTAGCGATTGTTGGGCAGGTAGCCGGTAAAGATGTTAAGCTCACTGGGAATGATCCACCACGTGTCCCCCAACTCCCCCTTGCCCTTTGGTGGAAGAAAGATCCGGAACTGGGCTGCAGATAAGGTGGAGGACGGAACTGCGGGGCGCGTCCACGAACGCAGTCCGCTCAGGGCACTGTGGGATACCTGAAGAGAAGGTGTGCAATTGACCTTCCCCCAAATGTACAGAATTTTATGTCCTCGTGTCCCTTAAATCTTTCCTTAAAGATGATCTTTGCTTCAGCCCCACCCAAGCTGTTCTTCCATCATCAGTCCCAGCCCACAGGGCTCCCCTTGTCTGGGTGGGTTTAGTCTCACTGTCCAAAGACATGTGTGTTAGGTTAATAACCCAAGCCCAACCTGAAACCCAACTTCCACATTGCAAGACGAGCCTAGGGTTCGAACCCAGGTCCTCAGAAAGTGCAGTTTCCGGCAAGTGGCTCTGAGCCACAGGACCTGAAACTGGCGCTAAACTAGTAAAGTATTTCAGAGACTGGCTGTTTTAATGGAAATAAAGAAGAACAAAGATCAAATCTGCAGCCCATTATCTTATTTTAGGTGAAATTCAGGCCGTTTATCAGTCACATGATCAACGTTCTGGTGTAGAAAGGGAATTATTAAGACCACAGTGGATGGAGAGGCCATCTTACCCCCAAGAAGCCGTCCTTGCTCTTGGTCATGGTCTCCAGCAGGAGCGGCTGCATCGTAGCGTGGAGCGCGAGCGTCTCACCGTTCGGGTCATGCAGAAACTCCTCCTCCAGCTCCACGGGTGGAGCAACACCTTCAGGCAAAAGAAAGAGGCCAGGCACTAAGCATCAAGTCCCGATACGATCAACAGTTTAATAATTAACCGGCCATGCCATGAACCTCCAGGGGTTTCCACAAGGCAGTGGCGACCCCAGAAACTTTTCATAGGGGTGGCCAGGTGGGGCCACTGGAAATGATGGGGTGGCACACCAAAACGAAAACTCAAATTCAGGACGTCTATTATTGTAGTCTGTCGATTATAAATCATTAATTGCGTGACGTCTGAAGACTAATAAGGCCCTCCTTGATGGCAATGCTGCCACGACGACAGGACTGAAAGATAAATCTGGTAACAGAAAACGACGGATGGGGCCTTAACGACCTTTAATCTCCTGGGTTGCTTACGTATTCGTCACTTTGGACAACAGAACCACTGCCAAACGAATAATTAAACCAAACCCCTTAACCAATGTTCCTTCCGAGCTAAAAACGACATAAGAAGAGCCCATGTTGGTCCAGCCTGGTAAGAAAGCAGAGGGGTAAACGCCCCCCAATGACTCTGATGCCACACTAGAGATCATTTTAGCCGCACTTTTTGATCAGGATCATCACCGCCAGTCAGCGCATCCAATGCAGCCTATATACATTAAAATAAATATAACAGGGGTATCCGTAACTGGCTGTGGGTTTTAATCAAACCAGACAGGACCTACACCTCATTCTACTTGGACTTGGTCCAGCCGGCTAAGCCACCAGGGCTCACGCTGGCAGATACGCAGTGGTTCGGATATCAGAAACAGAATTGGTTAATTCAGTTCAGTTCAACCTGTGAGCTTCTCAGCAACAGGTTTGAACTCCTCGGGGCTGAGGTGGAAGTCGTGGTCTACATCCAGAGACGAGAAGAGAAACAGTCCTTCTGCTCCCAGGGTCTTCAAGGCCGCTTCCTGAAACACGAGCGGAAACGTGAACAAAAACGCCACTTACTTCTTTCGAAAGTCTTAGGCCACCATTATATTCAATGTTTTAGCAACGGTTCAATGAAAAAACGCAGGACGCTGCCTCGCAGCAAGAAGGACCCAGGGTGGAGCGGCCTGGGTCCTCACCGCATCTGCGTGGGTTTACCCTGGGTACTCCGGTTCCCTCCCACAGTCCAAAGACATAAAAGTTAGGCTAACTGGTGTCGCTAAAGTGGCCCTTAGTGCGTGACTGTGACCATGATGGTTTTGCGCCCAGTCCAGGGTTGTTCTTGCCCTTGCGCCCAGAGTTGCTGGGTGGGCACCGGGCGGGCCGCGACCCCGTGCGGATTGCTTCTAATAAAGACCCTTTTTACAACATTGCTAAAACGGTGGTCTAAGGCTTTTGCACATTAATGCGTGTTACACAACAGCTGAAAGACACCAAATTACCTGTGCGCGCGCGCGTGTGTGTGTGTGAGGAAATCAAACATTTACAGTGGGGTGCCGTTTGAATGCGCTCATATAACACAAACCCCATATGGACACCATGTGTCTATTACCGTCCCTACACTAAAAGGTTTAGCAACATCGGACGTTTCTTAAATTGCATTTCTAATTAGACTCGCTCGTTTTAAACTGGATTTGCGTGGCTTCTTTCCTCACATGGAAACGTGTCGAAATTCGAGTTCGTGGGAATCACGCATCACGACCCGCTTCTTGGACACGTATTAATAAATCACCGCTAATTGCTCATTATAATGCAGATCACAAACTCGCACTTACGTGCCTCTGGGAGATCCGCACACCTCGGTAATACTGGATCCCAACCCCGAGAACAGGAACACACACAATTACTAATAAAGTCCGAAGAGTCCACCATGATCGGACCGATCTTTTAAGGGAATTCTGATCCATGTCATTCTTCCCGCATTTCTCCTTCTTCTTCTCCTCCATCAGCGCTGATTTATCCACATCTGCCGCCATCCTTAATATCTTCTGAACTTTTTCGGCATTCCTGCTTTGTTGTTGCGAATCACAAGCCACAGAAAGCTCCTTCACCCACCCGAGCCGCTACTTTTGTAATGGTTTGTAATTTTCGCAAGGCGAAATCTGCCATTCACGCAGTCCTGCTGCTCAATTTGGGCCGCCTCCTAAAAAGCTGGGCGTTTCCTGTACAGGTACACTACTGGACGTATGAGCTAAGGGCTCTTTCACCCTACTTAGTGGACTAAGGGTAAAAAAGTAATTCGGATTAGGACTCGAGTCCATTAAGGCTGTTTGGAAGACGTGGTGGACGTGATTTCAGTTCTTAAAGGGCCAGTACACCGTTCATTTTATTAGCGTCAACGTCATTTAAGTTGATTTAATATTAAAAAGAAATGTTACAAAATGTTTAAAAAATACTGCTCATAAAAATGAGGGGACATTTCAAAATCAAATATCCCATAATGAAATAACCCCTAATGTGTGTGAGCAGTGTATGCGTTTATCTTTTAAAATGTCAAAAAGTAAAATAAAATCACAATAAATTAAAATTACACATTAGAATTGCTTGTAAATGAAAAACCACACACAAGTCCATTCCAATAAAATAAAACAAAATATTAAAATAGCTTAAGATTTAGGTTTAATGTTAAACTGGATATTTACAAAAACTGACAAATCACTCTTTCATGAAGCTTCGTCTTCTATTTCCTTCTATTTATACGCCATACAATTATTGTGATTTTATAAAGGGGAGGCCATGGCACCCCCTTTGTGAATAAACTACAAGTCCAGCCTTCCAAGTACACACACAAAACAGTCCATCCAATGTAAGAGTTGTGATATCACACTTTATTTACATGTTCTTTTACATCATACAGCTGTATTAATAAGGAAGCACAAACAGGTCAAATATGTGAGTTTAGCCCAAAGTCACTTTGTGGTATTTCCTTACATTCCAGGTGTGTGAGGTCATGGCACTGGTCATGGCACTGGTCATGGTACTGGTCATGGTACTGGTCATGGCACTGGTACTGGGACCGTTTATCTTGGCCTGCAATGCTTGGATCTTTGTTGAGATTTCTACACCAGCTCCAAAACAACACACTTACTTACGATTGCGTTCTTCCTATTCTCTGTGCCAATAACGAAAAAATTCCACCCAGTTCCCCTCAAGTTCCCCTCGTGGGGTTTAGATCGTCCCAAAGGGAACGTCCCGAAATCACGATAAAACAGATGAACTATGCAGGTCATACACACTCATTCTTGGTTGTGCACAGATCACTGCATGTTCTCCTCCACGTCCTGCGTGTGCACCTCGACGGTTTTGGGAGGGACGTAAGAACCCATTCCGGCTGCTCGCTCTGCTTCGGCCTGAGTGTACGGTTCCTCCCTCAGCTCCTTCAGACTGAGGAACAATGAGCCAAATTAGACCACAGTCTCAGTTCTAATAGCAAAAAAAGTTGTTTATTTGATAACATTAATTGAACCATTCATTCATTCATTCATTCATTTCTCACGGTGCCCACCCAGCAACTCTGGGCGCAAGGGCAGGAACAACCCTAGGGCAGAGTCCACACACGCCCCGCCCTGAGATCAAACCCGGGACCTTATTGCTGTGAGACAGCGGTGCCGCCCACCGAGCCACAGCGCCGCTCGAATTAGAAAATAAACACAAATGAATCCTCACCGTTTTTTATGCACTTTGGTCTTGAAGTGTTCCTTCAGCGTTTTCAGGTCAACGAAGTAGCGCCTGCAATCGACACAGCTTGCAATGAATCAACTGTACTGCTAAAATCTAAATCAATCAAACAGAAATTCGCACGCTCCTCAAATTCAGCGCCAAAAGAGGCACGCTGAAATGTTGCCGATCCCCAGTTGAGTTACGTTTCAACCAGTCAAGTCAAATTGTATTATTATTTTTACAACACAGCATTGCCTCGAAGCAGCTTTTCAAATGTCCAGGTGCACTGTCCCAAATGAGCAAGCCTAGGGCGACAGGGGCAAAAAAAAAATCCCTAAACATTTTAAGGAAGAAACCTTCGAAAGCCCAAGATTCCAAAAACCACCCGTCCTCCATACGTAAAAACTAAAAAGGTCGATGCCTTCCCTGGAGTCGCCTAGCGTGTTTACGGCTCCTGACTGAGAAGAGGTGGTACAGTACAGGGGACGTCTAATTAATGATGATGTTGTTTGGCAATACGGCATGCCAAAGGTTGCAGTGCGAAAGAAGTCCTCAATTTGCAGGCGTGCCGAAGCGTTTCAAAACGTCAGGGTTCACACGATACTCACGCGCAGTGCAGGCAGTAGTGCTGGCCGAAGCCGGTGACGTCGTAATCCAGCTCCTGCTTGAGCAGCTTGGCGGCGTTGCCGGGGATCATGTCTGCGTGGATCTCGTCCAGGTCCTTCGTCCTTCGCTTCGTCTTCCACGTCTTTGCAATGTTCTTCTTTTTTCCATTCTTGTGGTTACCCACCTGCTTGGATTTGCCCATGATCTGCAGACACAAATTTAAGTAGACAGTCGTCACGCAGGGAAATACAGGTTCGGGACCATGTCTGGGCACCCCTGAGCAAACAAAGAGTCTCCTGGACTGCCGTGGTGGAGTCCAAACCCTGTTGTTGTGGGCACAGGCGTCATCACGGGATCCTGCGGTGCTGCAACAGCGACCCCTACCCGGACCGGGTCCAGACCCAAAAATCTTTCTACTTGGTTCATTTATTTACTTGGATTTATGAGAATTGTTAGTGGTTCAATACAGTTTGTATTAATGTACCACTATTTACGTTTGTTTCATGTATAGGTCGTGTTATTCCAAACAGAAAAGCAACACAACTTTAATCTGACACGAACGGGAAAACCACTCACGTCCACACCGATAAACAAACAACTACTTATTTAAAGTGTCTGATTGGATTTGTTTTGTTTTGTTCTGAGAAGTCATTTTGACTGTAATTCGTATACATTTGAACGTCGATCAGCTGTACCGGACGACCTTACCTTCGCTGTGTGAACCAAAAATAAATCATTAACCCTAAATAAGCCCAGAAAAATAACGTTTTGAACATATAACTCACATTCAATAAGTTTACTTACTGTTATAAATGCGATGTCATCGATATACGATCAACGAACCACGTGTTTACGCCACATTGGTGCAATACTTCCAGACCGAAATGACTGCGCATGCGTGTTTTGTCGCCACAGCTTTGCGTCGTGTCCGATTTCGCATCGTTGTGCCTATGTCCGACGAAGTGCATATCAGCACTGCATTCCGTAACCACCATAGTCTGAACAATAACTATATCCGTTTTAAAATATTAGGATAAAAGACGACCAGGCCGTGCTCTCAGATAAGAGGTTGTTTTAAAGAATGATAGGAAAATCGAACTAGCTAGTGGACTACATAGTGAATAAGGGGGTGATTCTGGCTATGCCGCACGTAACGATCCGCTAGGTGGCAATAAATGTACGAACGCGAGAGTGGTATGTAACTGAGAGGTTGCCATGGTGATGGCGTTCCGAAGAGACCATAGTTATGTTTTTGTAATTTAGTAAGACGCAAATCTAAAATAAGATCAGACATTAAGAGTGTTAATCAGGAACTGTGTTTTACGTTACAAAGTAAAGCGTTTTGAAGAGTAATATAAGCTTTATTTACTTTTATTAAAACATGTCTGGTGAGTACTTTAGCTTGCTAATATGGTTAGCTAGCATGCTACATGCAGGTAGGCAAAATGTTTTGTTAAATCAATTGTTTTATTATTATTCACAAAAAAATTATTATTATTTAAAATAGAATTGTTATGATTCTTTATTATTGTTATTATTATTATTATGATTATTATTATTTGCATTTGCATTTTATTAGAATTGTATTGATCATTTAATTTTTTTATTCATTGTTATTCTTTATTATTGTTTTTACTAGCATAATTAGTTATTCACTTATTATTATTATTATTTGCATTTGCATTTTATAAGAACTTTATTAATAATTGTATAATTTTTTCATTTTAAATGTATTCATTTTATTATTCTTTATTATTATTTTTACTATAATAATTACAGTTATTATTTATATATATAATTATTATTATTATTAGAAATAAATTATAATTGTTATTATTTTATTATTATTAATGTGATTAATTTTATTGTTAATTAGATTTTTTATTCATTGTTATTCATTTTTTACTATCATAATTAGTTATAGTTATTATTATTATTATTATTATTATTATTACTCCTCCTCTAATTATTTAGTTTAATGTAATTATTATTATTATTATTACAAGATGTAGGTGTGTATACATATCGATAAATAATACATTTTTATGCATCACCTTTCACAGTAACACTACCAGCAGCAGTATCATTAATAAATATAAATCATAACAAATTAAATGAAATCCTACCATAATATACATTTGCATTTTCTATATTTCAGAGTCTGGGATGTTGAAAGTTTCTTACGTTTTCCCGAATGGAGACAAATATGGTGCGAGTCGACCTGGCGGACTGTTCAAATGTTAAATTGTGTTCATCTCATGATATTTATTACAGTAATCATAGTTAATCAAAATGTTATTGCTGCCTCGTTTTTGACTTTATAATATGTAGTGTGTTATTAAATTGAAAAGTACTCATTTGATCCAGTGCTAACACACTGCAGTTTTGGGTTATTTCACATAATGTATGTATGTGTGTGTGTGTGTGTGTGTGTGTGTGTGTGTGTGTGTAAGACGGGGAGTGCTGTCGAACCTCAGACGGTGTGCTAATAAGGAAAGGTTTCGGTATCCAGACCTCCAGTTCTGGGACAGCATACACTGGAGAGTGGGACAAAGATAAGGTGGGAAAAGGTTCCATTACGTTTGCTCTAGGGTCCTTGTTATGGACTCGTTATGAAAGTCCAAATTAAATCATTAAAGTCCGTATTAAAGAACACAAACAACGACCACGGCATGTACGTTCGATTTTTCCTTCAGCGTTGCCTCGTGGGAAATCTAGTGTCACATGTCGACTGTGTTGACAGATGAACGGCAGCGGAACGCTTTCGCACCCGTCCGGGGCGGTGTATAAAGGGCAGTTCAAAGACAACATGTACCACGGTTTCGGAACGTACCACTTTCCAGACGGCTCCAAATACACGGGAGCTTTCAACAACAACAGGCTAAGTGATGCTCGATACTGAAACACATAGACGCTGAGCAAAGTTTTCTTTTTCTAAGCGTGTGTGTGTGTGTGTGTGCAGGTCTACTCTGCTGGGACGTTAAAAAAAAAGGTCCAGCTTGTGTTGTTTTTATCTAAATGTTGTATAGTGTTGAAAAGGGGCCAAAAAACCTATGCTAGTAACCCATCTTGCCAGATGAGCAATGAATCACTTAATTCTTCTGGTCTGTGTGTGTGTGTGTGTGTGTGTACATGCGTGGGGGGCAGTTTTGCTCATATACTTTTTGGGGGGTTCCAAGGAAGAAGCTTGGCAATCATTGGCTAGAAGGACAGTAATGAAAGAAAAAGAGCAAGCATTTATATTTATAGCATTTAGCAGACGCCCTTATCCGGAACGGCTTACAATTCAAGCAGTTATGGGTTAAGGGCCTTTGTCAGAGAACCAACTGTGGTAGAGGTGGGATTTAAACCCTGGACCTTCTGGTCCAGAGTTCAGTACCTTAACCACTAGGCTACCACAGTCAGGCCAAGCTGAGTTCCAGACGTTTTAGCAAACGAGAACTAGAGATGCTAGTGGACAGAATGGCCAACAAGAACAACAATCCTAGGAGTCGATTTCTAAAGAATTCTTCCATTTTTGTTTGAGATGCTAAATGACCACCATCCCATTGGAAAGGGGCCTTTCACACACACTTGGATGTTCTTCCAGCCCGGCATCGCTCTACTGGTCTTCGTCAACAGAACCCAGTCCCACCAGAGTAGCTCCCACCATCGTTTGGACATTAGGAGATGATGTGCTTCAGGGGATTTCCCACTGAGGACTCATTTTATAATCTTTTATGTTTTATAATTTACTTTATTTATTTTGTTACTAATTTAAATTTTACTATCGATTTGTTATTGATTTACATTGTTATTTACCTAATTTTTCTATCATTTAATATACCTTTAAGTATTTATTTAATTACCATCTAGGCCACCCATGGAGGTCGGGTCCCTTTTTGAGTCTTGGTTCCTCCCAAGGTTTCTTTCTAGTACTTTCAGGGAGTTTTTTTCTTGCCACTGTTGCCCTAGGCTCGTTCAACCTGGGATTGACCTTTTAAGGTCATCTAAGATTGTAAAGCTGCTTTGAGACGATGCTCCGTTGTAAAAATCGCTATAGGAATAAATTTGAATTTCCAAGATGGCCTAAAAGATAGCCCTCCTCACCCATTACTTGCTGGGGTACTCTGATCCATCCTTATGTCTTTTGTTTCTGAAAGAAAAGTGATTTTCGACTCACCCTGTAGATCCTGGACGTTAAAGATTCGTCGTGGTGTAACGTTAGCGCTTGTTGTTGAGCTTATACAACGTACCCTTCTGGTTGGCCACACTTTAAATTGTCCGTACCCTTTCTTAATGGCGTTTGTCACTGTTAGATTAGGTTTATAACCCTTACCTAGCACAAGGTCATGGGATCACTGTTCCTGGGACTTGAACTGAGCATCTTCTGGTCACAAGCACCATGAAGACTTAGCACTAACTGCTGACAAGCACATGGTAGCTCCGGGTCATGATCGTCATTGCACTTTTGCAACAAAGAGGACCAGTGAAGGACAGCTAAACAGCACTAACCTCACACACACACACACACACACATCAAACATTCTCTTAGCTCTCCCAGTGGAGCGTGTCCAGTATAAAGTAACCAGCTTCCCCTTCCTGTATTCTGTATGAAACCGATTTGATTGCGTCTAACCTATTCATAGTTGAATTTAGCCTGAACGGCTGCAAATGCTGATCATGTGCTCTTTATTTATTGGGCTGGACACATCGAGGTAGCATTATGTTTCTATTAAACTAATCTGTCCCATTAAGATCACATGTTGGCCCTGCCAGTAGATGGAAACACGCTCCTTAGCCACGATTACGTCCCACGCTGTTGTTCATCAGCAGAAACAGGCTGCTTGTTTAAAGTTTGCTTCATCAAAAACGGTGTGCTGTGATGGCTAAGGGGTTAAGGCCAGACATGACAAGGTTCATACAAAAACGAAACATGGTCCGGGACCATGCCAACTTAATGATAATAACTAGGGCTGTACCGATCCCATATTCTGTATCGTTATCGGCCCGATATGTGGCGATATCCGATATCTCCCCTATCACGTTTGTGCTTTACTACAATTCGGACGACACGCCGTAAGCAGAGCCGTGTCACGTGATCAACAGCTGGAACTCGAGCTAAAACTGTTATCTAGCAGCGTGCTCATCACGTCAGCTCAAGCTCGAGGATCATAAAAGTAAAAACGGCCAGGTGTAACGTACGCAACGCCAGAGTTTCAAGAGGTGGTAGCAGAGTATCGGTCTGATATCGGTATCGCCCGATATTCAAGTTCGCAGTATCGATATCGGTATCGGGCATAGAGAAATGGTATCGAGCCAGCCCTGGTAATAACCACAGCTGAGCGGTGACAGTTTGCTTACAGGCATCATACTCATGTTAACATTTCATCTTTGCAGACTGGAGGGTGAGGGTGACTTCACGGACCTGGAGGGACACGTGTGGACTGGAAAGTTCCGTGGAAAAGCAGCGCCAGGGCTTCAACTCAAATTCAACATGTAACACGGCGAGGCTGTTTTGTGTTCTGTGTGTTCGTGAGCTACGAATAAGCGCGTGTTCCTCTTACAACAGAGCGCCCATTGTGTCGGGTGGGGGGTTGAGGGGGGAGGGGGGGATAAGAGCTGAAACGTTCTCTCTTTATAGACCTCTGTAAGACAGTTTGCGTTTTATTATATTATAGTATATATATATATATATACACTATATAAACAGCAGTTGTTTAAAACAATAAGAGCAACAATAATGTAATAATTTAACCGTATCCACCGAGCCCATCCCAGAATCCGTCTCAGTCCTTCACACGAGGCTCAGAGCGTGTTGTTGCTGCCGCGCCCCCTGTGGTTTTAGGGGCATAAACCCGGGTCACCATGGCGATTCATATACAGAACAGTATCCTCTCAACCTGAGTGCGCTGATGACTTTAGCCTTCCCGTCGTAGCAGCGGCGCATTACGCTTGATTTTCGGCTGACATCATACATAATATACATAATATACTGCTCCCAAAAATGAGGGGATACACCAAAATGAAATAGCCCCTTATTTTATTGAGCCGTCTATAATTGATAATCGCTCAGACCACATGTCATGTGACGCCCTGGAGTGTCATCCGGGGTCAGAGATAAAATGATCGAGGAAGAATGGAAGCTCCTGAAAAACACATGGCTTTTACCATGTGCCAGTACATGTGCAAACTAGAGCTCATGACCGTGGTAAGGCATCAGGAGTCCTGGATTTGGGACAGAGAGGAAAACAACGGCGGAAATGCCCAGTGCATGAGGAATGGCATTTATATAACTGATTGCTTTAGGTGTGCCTTCAGGACTGCGGTGGCTTTCGTTGGTACGATGTGAACCGATGCGGTTGTGAATTCAGTTAGAGACGTAACCTGGAATTTCAGTTTAAAATACCCAAACTGTAGTTTGTCCCCCACCGCCTGTTTGCTATATGTTACAACAGCCTTTGTTCTTCTAACAGGGCTGTCGACTAGATTTTGGAACATGACTGTGAGGTCAGCTTCCGATTTTAGTCAGTAAGCCCAGTCACTTCCAGTGCATTTTCAGTGCCTGGTGGGGATCAAATCATGGTTCTGTGCAAAATCAGGTTCTCAGTCACAGTTGGAATTCCAAATCTCGATAGACGTCGGCTAAGGACAGCAGGACAGAAAGTTGATAAACTGAACTTGTTGGAAGCAGAAACCATGGGGTATCAGTAAAACCCATTCACTGTTCTCACGGAGAATTCAAAAATGTACGCTTTATGTTGGGGCGGCACGGGGGGCTCGGTGGGCGGCACCGCTGCCTCACAGCAAGAAGGTCCCGGGTTCGATCCCAGGGTGGAGCCGGTTTCCGGTTTCCTCCCACAGTCCGAAGACATGCGTGCTAGGTCAATTGATCCCTTTCTCAAAAGGGCCCTTAGTGTGTGCCCTACGATGGATTAGTCCTCCGTCTAGGGTTGTTCCTGCCCGTGCGCCCAGAGTTTCCGGATGGGCACCGGCTGGCCCGCGACCACAGACCATGGGTGCCCCCACATTACGTTGGATTTTTCCAATCACAAGTACTCAGCCGCTGACTAATGACCAAGCTGTTCATTCAGCATTAAATCAGCCTGTTCTCCGTTCCTTTCTTAATGTTCTTGTGTTCCTGAGGTGCTTGCATGCTGTTTTTCTATCAACACCAGATGCTGTTCCTGGACTGTAGACTATTTATACTGGCAAGAGAATTCAGGTGCCTTTGGGTGTCGCCCTGGATTACGGCGTCTGCCCAACGCCGTAAACGTCATCTAATGTATGGAAAACATGGTCTGTGTAATGTGGGGGAATTCCACCATCTATGGACTGTCTGCATGTCTAGTTTTAGTTCCACTTTAATAGGGTGTGTATGTTAGACAATAAATGCTTTTTTTTTTACAGCTGGGTGTATCGACTTTTTTATTGTCTGCTCTGCTAAGTCACTTCAGTAAATCACGCACCTACTAAACATGTGCCTTGAGTGCAAGCAAGCCGTGCGCGTGGGTGTGTTTTCCAAAGTTAACACCAACGGCCGAGGAGGAAATTAAATCGTCTGGTTCTTGTGACGCAGGGGTGGATCTCCGCTCCTACCCATCGTCCTCTCGGTCCTTCAATCCTCCACTGTCTAACAAGGCCTTTTTTGTGCGAGTGCTCCTCAGACTCACATGGTCCACCAGAGGAGACGGCAAAGTGGGACGGAGCGAGAGCATGAAGTCAGCAACGAGGTCTGGGGGACGTCCGGGGGACTTCAGTCTGTCCTGAGGGAAGAGCACGAGACCCAGAAGCCTTAAATTCAGAAAGCCAAAAAGAAAGCGGAGCTCTGGAGCGCTGGTTGGAATAGAGAAACCCAGTGGATGATGGAGAACGGAAAGATGCAAGGTGACGAGTCGGAACTTATCATTTACAAACAAAGAAATAGTTGACAGATGCGCGTTAGCTTAAAAAGAACACCGAGTTAATAATTTTAATCGCAACGCTTCAGAATATGCACAGAATTCACACAGTGCTAGGATCTTACAGATCAAAAATGCTGCAGATACGTTGCATGGATGTTTATAGAAGACTGTAAATGGATTTGATGACCACCAGTTTTCTTCTTTGTTGATATATTCGAACATTACATACTATTTCAGTTATGTGAACATTAACTAGCATTTAGACCACATTTGGCCATTCAAATAACTCACTCGATTTATTAAGAGCCTCTCTTGTTCCACAAGAGCATCAGATTTTTTTTTCCAACTTTCGCCTCGTGGGTAAACATGTCTTTATGTTAAACCGTAAAACTGTGCACTGAGGACTAGACCCTATTTGGTTACTGTATGGCAGGGTGATTGGACGGTGGAACTCGTTATAATACTGCGTCCAATTCTAAAGCACTTTGGTTTTGAAATGTTTTCTAACAGGACTTCACATTATTTAATGTCTAAACAGGGTAGCTTGTACAAACCATGTTCTACATTACAAGCAGGACCGCTGTTACAGAAAACGTCTAAAACTTTGGAAACACTCGTGCCCACTTTTCTAATTGGTTTAACCGATTTGATCACAATGAAACATCCCCTAATTTTTGGGAGCAGTGTAGTTGCGGGAGCTCTGGTTTTCGAAGAGTTCTTTAAAAAAAATTTTTGTTTATATCCCAAATGCTTGGGATTCAGTTTGATTCAGGGACCCAGTCTGATCAAATGCAAGTGTTTCCCAAAAAAATCATGACAATGAAATATTTTTTTACCAAAGTCTGAACCAAAAGTCAGTGGACCGAATTACAGCTGCAGTACAAACGGAACAGGAATCTGTTCCAAATTGTCTGGCTGTGTGTTTTAATGTTAATGTTTGATGTCTTCCATACAGATGGACACCCAGATGATCCGGATCTGCACGTGGCTCAGGTAGGTGTATCCCTTTTTAAGTCCTACTGAATCTTTTTATCAGCTGGGACACAGCAGTGGCCAAGACAGTTCACCAGGTGTGACAGTACAAACCGGTTGCTGGAAATGAGTGAAAGGTGAAAACTTCAACTACTAAAAAATAGGGAGTTGCAGTTTCAGTTCCTGAAAAAGTCCCGTTACCGTTTCAAGCCCCAAGTTGGGACTTGTGGCTCGCTGGCGCTGGAAGTTTCTGGGTTTAACTTTGTCTACGCTGTCTATATGGGACTGTTTTATTGTATTTTAAAGCGATCTTCACTCGTATGTGCAAAGTGTTTTCCTCATGCTCATGTGGTCAACTGTAACTGTGGGTCTTATAATGAACCCAACAGCCAGTGTCCAACCAATCATCATCCATCTCAGCCCCTCTGCTTAAGATTTAAACCCGAAATCTATGACCGCCTCGCTGCTGCCTCACAGCAAGGTCTCGGGTTCAATCCCACCCCAGGGTGGAGCGGCCTGGGTCCTCCCCGTGTCTGCGTGGGTTTACTCCGGGTACTCCGGTTTCCTCCCACCTGCATGTTAGTCTCTAAAAGTGGCCCTTCCCTGCGATGGACTGGCGTCCCGTCTAGGGTTGTTCCTGCCCTTGCGCCCAGAGTTGCCGGGTGGGCACCGGCCGGGCCGCCACCCCGTGTGGATTAAGCGGAAGATAAGGAACGAATGGTCTGTGAACGAATATTTGACTGCCTCTCCTTGCAGTTGCAGGCTCTATGGGCGGAGCTTAAAGTGGGACTCAAGGGCGTGGCTCAGGAGATCTCCGCCCTGCAGCAGAGCAACGTCGGTTTGGAGGAGCAAATCTCAGAGTGCAAGAGAGAAACAGCAGAGAAAATCCTGTCTTTAAGAAACACGCTGAACACTCTTCAGGTGTGCACACGCCGATGTACTGTAGGCACTTGAAATGTGTACAGATTTACGGCTTCTATAACGATCGTTTCAGAGTCTGACATCTTCCGTGCTGAACGAGGTCGCTTATTAAAGCACTGGACTCCACTGTCACCGAGAGTTTGGTGCAGGCCTGAAGATTTTCACACAGGCAACGATAAGGTTTGGTAAAGTTACACCGAATAACGTTAAGTGATGCGCACTGCTCACAAAAAGGCGGGGCCGTTGCCGAACGAATACGAAGCGATTCAAAGCGGATTGGATTGGATTTCATTAAACAAGATCATCAGGAAAGGCAAATGAAAAGTGAAAGAAAGTTGTTCGATTATGCAAATGAGATCAGAACTCGGTTATGGTGACTGAGTAGGAAGGGGACATGGGGGTGAATTTAACACCTCCAACTCCTCCACCCCACCGTACGGCCACCCAATGACAGTGATGGACATGGACAGAATCACCAGACGGTCACATGAACGGCACACGGCTGGAGCCGCCTGCTGGTAAAGAAGTGGAATGGCATGTTCATCGCACCCCCACTAACACTGGCCATTAGGAGTCATTTTGGGACATAGACCAAGCACTTTACTAGTCAGTTTGAACATATGTTTAGTTCATACAGCGCTCCTCTGGTTCCCAACATCTAAAGCAGTCGAGCAACCAACGAGCCGAAGATAAAGATAAAGACACGTTTAACGAGGTGCGTGATGTTTGCAGGAGGACACGAGCACGGCGCTGACTCAGATCTCTGACCTCAGCAGCAGACAGAAAGAGCTAAAGCGGGATCTGGAGCTACTGCCGAGAGCACAGCCCAGGTAAATAATTATAGTAAAATGGGTTTCATATGAGACGTATTATAATGTCATGACTTTATTTCGGATTACAAAATGTTACCGATTTGAGCTGGACTGAAATTTCTGAACTTATGAAAGACAGTGTTTTTTTTTTGTTTTTTTTTGGGATTGGATGGTACAACGTTCGTGTCAGGTTGCGGTAGAGAGCGGTGACGAACCCAGATAGATCCCCTGTCTCTGCAACAGGGGCCTCTACCCAGCACTGTCATTAACTGGTGTGCCACCCAGGCTACTCCTGTAGCCATAACTAAAAATCAGACGATTTCAACGTTTTATTTTATCCCAGGTTCAAACCACCTGATAAACTGTCCTAAACTGTCCAAGTCAAATCAGACACCTTTTCAGGATTCAGAACCAGCTTCTTACTTTGGTACGACACCAGAAATGGTACTTTTGTTTGTTTGTTTGTTTGTTTTTTTTTAAGAATGCAACAATGCTTGAGTCTTTTCTCCAAAACATATAATAGTTAAGTTCTTTTTGCCCGATTCTTTGAAATCAGAATTTAGGGTCAAAAAGCGTTCAGTGATTTGAATGTTAAGATTTTTATACGATTATTGATAATATTCTAAGTTTTATTTTATATGATAAGTATTATTTTTGCATTCATTTGATCTCCATCTCTGGTCACATCACCATGTTTTCCTGAACGTTTACACATTTTACATTTTTTTTTTATTATAAAGTGCTACATGTCATACATGTATTTATAATAGTTAAAAAAAAAACCTATGTCTACCGGTAGGAAACTCTCGAGAGCGGAGGATCTTTTCGAAAGCCACACCTTTCCGTGCAGCCAGACACAGCTAAGCCTCGTTCAGCATTACATCAGCAGCCTGCCCAACACTAAGAGTGAGTGCATCTGTAACACACACATTCACGAAAAACACAAGTTTAGTACACCTGTACACCTGAACTTAACAGTGACGGAAGATTGTGTGTTATTTCATAATCTATTTTGTTTTAGAATTGAGTTTATTTATTGTATTACCAATTTAAATGTTAATATCGATTTGTTATTGATCTAAATTGTTATTTACCTAATTTTGCTATCATTTAATATACTTTTAAGTATTTACCTAATTTAACATCCTCCATGGAGGACGGGTCCCTTTTTGAGGCGTTCTCAAGGTTTCTGCCTTCTACTTTCAGGGAGTTTTTCCTTGCCCCTGTCGCCCTAGGCCTGCTCGACTTGGGATTGGCCTTTTAAGACCATATTTTATTGTAAAGCTGCATTGAGACGATGCTCCGTTGTAAAAAGCGCTATAGCAATACATTTGAATTGAATTGTTAAGACTTTATGTGCCATGGAACCATACCTGGACTAGCCGAGCCGCTCTGGTTCATATCCCATCTCTGGTGAGGTGAAACTTGAGTCTGGATAGTGTCTCCGTGGTTCTGTGATACCCATGTTGAAAGTGGGCTGGCCCCTGGCATAAGGTTAATTTGCACTCTGGACCCGATGGTCCTGGGTTTAAATCCCACCTCTGCCAAGCTGCCACAGTTGGGTCCTTGAGCAAGGCCCTTAACCCACCATTGCTTGGGATTGTAAGACCGTAGAAGCTGGATAAGGGCGTCTGCTAAATGCCGTAAATGTACTGTACAGAGATACCCAAGGTCATGCCTCGTTAAAACAATGTGTGTGTGTGTGTGTGTGTGTGTGTTAGACTCTGAGCAGGATGCTTGCAGTTCCAGGGCTCACTCCAGGACTTCACTGTGGAAGGAGAGGAGGGACAGCAGAGACCTGATAGAACTGAACAACCAGGAGCTGAGTGCGTCTCTTTCTCTCTTTCACGCGCAACCTAGCATGTCAGCAAGACAGCAGGCTTTCTGTCTAATCTCCCTGTCAAATCGATCACGTATACTTTGCATCAGACAGCATAAACTATGTCTGGTGCCGCAGCGGCAGCTCTCTCGCCCTCCAGAGCGGTGGCCCGGGTTTGAAACCCATGTCCCTTTCTAGTAAACAATCGGTTACAATTGCCTTGTGCAGATTAAGAGTTTTGCAGATCTTAAGTCGATAAACAAAATTGTGCGTGTAGGTCAGAGGCAGGTAGCTGCTCTGGAGCTGCTCGAGTCCGAGAGATTGTACGTATCGTACCTGTCCCTGCTCCTGAAAGCGAACATCTCCTTCAACGGCTGTGAAAATATCAACCTCAAAGACAAACGGTGAGGACCTTCCATGGTCTATTACTGTGTATAGCCTTAAACCAGACCTAACCTTACCCCTAGCACCCGGATAAACCTCCCGACTGTTTATCCTCTCTGACCTCTGTGTGTCTCAGGCCGTTCCCGTCCTCTCTGCGCTTCCTAATCCAGCAGCACCTGGACCTGCTGCACCTCCTGCAAGAGCGGGTGCTCAAGAGCCACTGGCAGGGCATCATGGGAGACGTATTTCTAAGGCTCACCAGTAGAGAGGTGCAAGAGCTTTGCCCTTTGTGTGTGCACCATCACTTGTGCTATAATGCAGGACTGGAATGGTTTTCGTTTTAGTCTGAGCAACAGGGATCGATATTATATGCAGCGTTGTTTATTGACCTTGATAAATAACGAGTATAAAAAGCCGAGCAGTGGAAGCTCGGTCGAGCCAGGATTTAAACCCAAAACCTTCTGTTTTGGAGTTTAGGAGAGGCATCAATTGTTTTCAGGTTGGATCCAACGAGGCCTAAATGGTGTGTGTGTGTGTGTGTGTGTGTGTGTGATTTACAGAGTGATTTTCTGGACAATTATCTGTCATACCTGAAGGAGCTTCCAGAGTGTATCTCAGTTCTCAGCTTACTCCCATCAAACTCCGTAAAACCAGTCGTCCTACAGGAGGTACACACACACACACACACACACACACACACACACACACACACACACACACACACACACACACACACACACAC
>JAUZST010052231.1:0-24594 GCA_034779995.1 Parotocinclus haroldoi | reverse complement strand
ACACACACACACACACACACACACACACACACACACACACACACACACACACACACACACACACACACACAAGCACACAAAAATGAGGGGATATTTCAAACACATTTTTGTGAGCAGTATATTTGTAACCTCTTCTAGACTTTCTTTTTCTCTTTCGCTTTATTAAAGCTTTATTTAACATTCCTTTGAGTCTCTCATTCCAAAAAGAAGACGACTTATGTTATCATGATGTTCCTTCCATTTCATTTATGCTCCCATCCATCTCCTTCTCGCTACGTAGACCTAAACTTGCCACAGCTAATACTATGTATGAATACGGAAATGCATTGTAGGAATTTGCAGCTTCAAACAAAACGACCTGGGGTCCAGCAATAACATGCAAACCTCCACCGCCACGCGATGCTCCTAGAGGATAAATACAATGCACGGAAACAACTAGGGCCTTCAGCTCTGCAGTTCTTTGGTGGCCGTCCCAGCAGCATCAAATTTAGGCCCATTTGTACCTCTTCTTGATTCTTTCTCTCCTTTGCCTCATTAAAAGCTCTTTCCATCGCTCCTTTGAGTCTGTTATTCGGCGTGTTCATTTGTAGCCAAGCCAGGATTTTCATCAGCGCTTCTTTTATTGCACATTAGGCTCTAAGAGGGGCAGCTTTCACTTCTGCTCATGATACGTGCATCTTCCTGTGCTGTGAGGTCATGCTGCGCACACACACACACACACACACACACACAAAACCAGCCCGGCTTTTCTGTGCGCTGATTCAGCTGCTCTGCATCTCCCTAGGCAGGCCATTTACACTCATCAAACAGTCGCTGTGGTTTTACAATATGGCAGACGTTAAGCGTTAATGTCTTTTTATGTGGTTATGCTACTCCAAGGAGTACAAGTGCACTACTGATACACAAGTGGACGACAGCCAAGGATGTCAGTGCTGGTTGAAAGCCAAAGTTTTTTTTTTTTTTACTAAGTATATACAGCGTCTCTACAAAGTGTTCGAGAGCTGTTTAGCGAGTGCTGCGTTTAACTCCCGGGTTGCCAGATCTCGCGCCAGGTTTACGTAATTAGAGAAGTGAAATCTCTAGGAATAAGTGGACCTGGCAAATCTGCTTTTGTTTGCCAGCCGCTCTGGATTTCTAGGTGGACGCATGCTGTATGCACGACCGCTTGAATAATCAGATAGCCGGAGAACTTTGATTCTGATCGGATTATTAAGTGGATGTAAGCGCACTCGGTGTTCTCCACATTAGGCGACTAGTAATTCAGAAAGTGAGCTTGTGAGCAGTGACATTTTTGTCATTTGTTTAAAAATAAAAAAAATAAAAAATCAGTCAGAGTTCAGCTATGGGATTCCAGATGATGTTCGAAAAACTTGGTTGGAAAATGTATTTTTCAATGAACAAAGTTGCTAAGCAACAGTAGTTCTTGTTTGTACGTTCGCTATTCGTGTCAATCGTAAAATAAAGGTTTAATAAACATTTAATATGTTACATAAATTATAGAACGTCCCGTCTTGTAACATAGGGCACGTTCGATTAATCGGACCAGCCGGTTATTAGGACCAAAGCCATCCCGTCACAATGTGGTCCCATTAACCGGATTTGACTGTATATAAAAATCAACAGCCAGACAAAAATGTTTTAGGAGAATAAAGGATGGAATTCAGCTGTAAGAAATGCTTCTCGTTGCTTTTACTGTACCAACACATCACCTAGTTTGCATTCCGTTCCTGTCTACCCATCAAACTGCACCCATGTGATTCTTCTTTACACTGCCCCGCTCCTATTAGACTCCTATTTGTCAGATGGCATTGAGTTCATGACCGGTTTCTATTTTCTCCCGCTACGTTTCATATTCATGAAACGGCACAATCTTTTTCAAAACGGTATAATCAGGCTCTACTTAAAAGCCTGATCTGGAGAACAAGAGGCACTCTATTGAAATTCGAATGAATGCCATGGTTTAATTGCATGTGTCTACATGAGAGCGAGAGCGAGAGAGGAGGGAGGGGGAGCGTTTGAGCTAGACACACCTGTATGGTGACGATCCGCGGCAGGGGCTGGCGTGTGTTGGCTCCTCCTTCGATCGCGATGCCCAGGGTACTGGCGCTCTTTGGCACTCGCACCAGGGTCGATGTGGGCTCCAGCAGGCCAGGCTGCCAGCAGAGCAGGGAAAGAGGGTGAAAATGGAGTGAGAGAAATTCAGCGCAGCAAGAAAAGGAAGCAAAACGAGCGACACGCACTCCCAAGAGGAAAAAAAACAAACAAACAAAAAAAACCAAAACACCAAAATAACGTTTGGCTTTCATCACAGCGTTGAGTAAAGATCTGACAAGCGAAAAATCCCATTCTCAGTCAGTTCAAACAGCACCACTCAATCCGCAGTCCTATCGGCGCCAAGCACCAGCACACTCGCAGCTTTGTTTTACCGAATGAAGAGTGAAATGAGAACGCAAAGAAAACATGCGGATGGCAAATCAATATGAAACATGACCAACAGACGTAGGACAATTTTTTTCAAAGCAACTCGTGTTTAAGCCCAATATTGTTTCGCTCGACAGGAAGAGCTGGATTATGAGGAGGCTCGGCCCCCTCCATCACAAAAACCCCAGACGTATAAATCCTCACGCAGTTTATACGTCTTCAATGTGATTTCTTGCACTGTTTGTATTTTTCAAGCCCCTGTCTCTCTGTGTTTCTCGGTCTCACCGGTTTGACCGCGCTCCCCTCCTCCCCTCCCCCTGCCCTCTCTCCTAAAGGTCGAGTTTGGGCAGGATGGGGGCTGCTGTCCTTGCTCAGGCGTCCCGACTCTGTGACGTCCACGCCGCTGTCCTCGCTCTGGGTCTGTCCGCCGTCAGACAGCTGAGACATGACGGCTCCTACAGCGCAAACACAATTTTAATTACGACACCATTGTAACTTTATCACGAGTTGAGTGGACTAAATCAGTGAAGCTTAACGTTTTCATTAGTCCTTTTCATTATGTCGCCGTTCGAAAGCAGCTTTGACTCTTCTGCAAGATCCATAATCTTGTAATGGATTATTCATTCACGAAATAAAATAAATGAAAGTACAAAGCAGCTTAAAGTCCTTTAAAATGTAATCAATGGCAAAAAAAAAAAAAAATTGCATCCAGATGCTTGGACCGTCTGATTGCTTGTTGCGTTTGCGATTGTGTCGTGAACAAGAACTGTGGACTGCTACTGGAACTTGGGTCACCCCTAGTGGTGATATGAGGGACACTGACAGGTCAGCGATATATGCTGGACACCCAGCGGCCACGTGCCGCGTCTCATGGCAGGGCTACCAACTGGCAGGATAATGCTCACCCACACACGTCAAAGGGTTTCCCAGGAAGGTCTTCGCCGGATTGTAGCACTTCCTTGGCCCGTTGCTAGATCTATCACCAGTCGAGCATTTACGGGACCAGCTGGGAGTCCAGCTGCAGCCGTCTGCAAGTGTGAAGGATTCTGCAGGTCCAGCCGCAACGTGGATACCATACAGAACGTACGCCCAAGCGTATCTCACCCTATATCCAGGCTAGGGGCGACCCTACAGGATTCTGGAACCTCGGTAGTACTCAGTACTAAACACCTTAGCACTTAGTCATGATCACGAGAAATGGGAAGCCTTCAGGGCCAAGTATCAAGTGTTCTCGCAGCGGGTCTGAATCCTTTTTTTCATGCAAAATTTTGTTCATCCTTTTTAATACATTTGCAAAAAAATTTTCCTAATTCTGTTTTCCCTTTCCCATTATGGGATCTCGAGTGCAGACCGACGGGGGATTTTTGCTTTATTTTAGTCCCCAACACAACAAAATGTGAAAAGAGTGAAAAGGGGTCTGAAGACTTTCCGAATGCTGGTAATTTGTATAATTTAGCCATTAAATAATTATTAGTTGACCGTCCTAACAATAATGCTCTTCATTGCTCTTGCTGGTGTTGTAGCTCTGTACAGGATCCAGTAGTGGTCCTAATCCACTTCAACTGATCCGGATAATCAAGCAGACTGATTATCTGGAACAGGTGTGTGGGGGTGATAATCAGTTCTCGGCCAGATTAAATCTTTTTGGGATTTGGCGCCTGCTGAAACTGACATACAGGAGTATACTGCTAATGTCAGTTATGAGTTACTCAACAAAAAAAATTTCATTATGGGATATTTCATTGTGAAGTTTTCCCAAATTTGTGTGATCAGTATAACTAGAGCCGAACCCTGTGGCTCTGTTTAGACCCTCCAATGCATACCGGTTAATTATTGTTATTTTAATGCATGTTAATTAAGAGCTGTCAGAGAATGTGGTACATGGGATGAACAAGACCCCGCTCTTTACAAATATGATACCAATCTACAGATTACACTCATAAATAAGGCACTATTCCTGGCCCACAGCGCAAGGAAGCGGCTTGAGAACCCAATTAGATCCTAGTTATGGCCTGCTCACGGTCCACATTCAAATGCTCTAGAGAATATTTGGTCTCATATTGCACATAAAGTAGCTGGAAAATGTTTTTAACTGCTGGTATGCATAGTTTAACAACTGCATTCTGCATTCTGTGAAACAGTTTACCGGACATTATCGTAGTCGCAATCTTTTTATGATACCGTAACATAAATATGAAGGGTATTTTAATAAGAAAGCTGCATGCAAACGATGCGTAAATGCGCCAGATACAGCTGAAAACAGCAAGTGACTGAAGCAGCTGATACTCTATATGCATTCATAGACTGTATTACGAACAACTCGGAAGATCGGTCACATGAACCAGAGATGCAGCATGTGAATGCGAACCAGTTTACATACTGTAGTCATGGGTCAGATAATAAGTACGTAGTGGGAGGACAAACCAAAAAGTACAGTCGAATCCGGTTAATGGGAGCAGCCGCTTATTCGGACCAAATCCTGAAGTATTCTAATCAAATCCTATTATATACGTGTCATTTTATTCCGCTTATTTGGTCCAAAATTCCACTTAATCGCACCAAAAAAGTGTACAGTATGTAATATCTCTTCGTAATACCCCCTCCCCCCAGCCCTTTACTGCCACCTACAGGTCTTTGCCTAACATTTCCATTTACTACAAAAAAAAGAAGCCAAAAGTCACTTAGCCATTGCTATAGCGGATCAGATCCCACTGAATAAGTTCTAAAGGTTGACTGGAATTGAGTAAGAACTTGTTTTTTTACAGTATTATTACTTCGCATGCTGAGTATCTATACATTGTGTTTTAGATCGTTTCGAAAAACTGAACAAAGTTTGCTAAGCAACAGTAGATCCTGTTTGTACGTTCGCTATACGTGTAAATCTTATAATAAAGGTTTAATAAACATTTAATATGTTACATCAATTATAGCACGTCCCGTCTTGTAGCATAGGGCATGTTCGATTAATGGGACCAGCCGGTTATTAGGATCGAAACAATCTCGTCCCGATGTGGTACGATTAACCGGATTCGATTGTTTTACCTACAATAGGACAGGAACACAGACTTAAACATCATGTACAGCTTGTTACAAATAAGCAGTGTGTAAAGTCATCCACATAAGTTTGGAGAACAGTCCAAAGGTAACTAGCAAACTAGCAAGGGAGCACAAGACCGGTATGGTAGTTACACACATGCCGAATTTTAGCTCTTTAACTCCCGGCGCTGCCCGTGGATGTGCAGCATCGATTGGATGTTGAGGTAAATAACACAGTTAAAAGGCAGATTATTTTTAAATAATACACTGCTCACAAAATGTAGGAGATTTCAAAATGAATACGAAGAGCATCCAATAAGAACTGCTGGACAATCTGATCCTGTCCATGCCCCATCATGGTCTGTGTGTTTTGGCAGTCTGGGTGACCATACACTCTGCTGAACACGATGTGGGGGCAATCCGGTCCAGTTTGACATGACTCTGTTCACCCCCATGAACAACTTCCTTTGGATTTTCCTTTGCTTTTCTGATGATCTCGTTTAAGGAGACAAAATCAAAAGATTCTTTTTGAATCGCTTCATATTCATTTTGAAATATCCCCTCATTTTGTGAGCAGTGGACGTTAAGACCGCTGTCATTAAAGTGATGAGACGCTGACTGGATGGCCATTAAACGGTGCATACTTGTACTCATCAACACCAAGTGGAACAGTACTGACTGGGGTTTTTTTTTTTGTTTACATATAGCTTCGACATTTACAGGAAGAACATGCTACAAGTAATTCGACTGATTTGTTCTTGAGATCGTTACCAGCTTAATGTTTTGCCATTTTGAGCTTGTTCCATTATTTTGCCAAGGAGTATATATGTATGGGTTTACATGCTGGAAGACGGGGCAGTAATCAAAATGGTTTACGCACGGCTGGTTCCTACCTCTGCTCTGAGGAAGTGGTCTGACCTCGTTGACGTCAGGCTCCGCGTTGGGCCTGTGCACCTCCACCATGACGAAGTGCTGCTTGGAGGTAGAGGATGAGAGGCTGTTCTTGGGTTTTTCTGGGCTCAGTGGGGGAGGAGGGCCAGGAGGAGCCGGGACTGCTGGAGCTGGAGGAGGATTCACCTTGCTGGGAGACTGAACGCGGGGGAAAGGGCCGATCGAGTGCTGATTAACCATCGAGAGCTGAGTTACCGGGGCCTTTTCCTTATCTGGGGGTGAGGTGAGATGTTCTTTGGTGGGTGACCGGGCAGGGGCAGCGAAGTACAGGCCTGACTGGGAGGAGTCAGACTGGGGCCGGCTGCTGGGGGTGAGTTTACGACTGGGGCGGCGCTGTACATTGGGGGGAGGAGGGGGTTTGAAGGAGGGCGGTGACTCGGAGGTCGCCCCCGTGTCATCCTAAAGTGAAAAAACAAGGCACCAGTGGTTAGGGTTCACTTAGAATCGCCGTATGTCAGTCAGAAGGGAGAACGCAGAACGAAAAGACGAACAGTCTTTAAATATCGAACATGAACTACAGGTCAAAATGCTTGGACTTATTAAGACATTTCTTCTTCATCAGGGTCTCGGTCAGTTGATCCAGTTGACCATTTAGCTATGATGTTGCAGATCATATCGGTTTGTATTAAGACATAAAATGAATCACCTTGTGTGCTGAACGTGGTAGTAAATTCAGGCTCCTGCAGGTGGCGTCGCATGAGGATGCTCAGGTTGGAAATATGTGCGGGGTGTGTGACGGGATTTACAGATTGAGAAGAGGTGGTGCAGTGCAGTGCAATCTACCCAAGTAAAGCACCGCCAGGGGATGCTCAGCCTCCCAGCTTTCCTTCTTCAGGCTAAATCAGGTCTGTGGGAGGCCCCACCATGCCATTAGGCACCACCAGGTCTATGGACCCTGTCAAGGGATCATGCCCAAATTTGTGCTGGTTGGCAACAAAAGGCAGGCACAAGGTGTCTCGGGGAAAGTGGGTGTGAAAGTGGGAATGGACATACGAGAACACACAAGTTCAGATCCCAAAACACACAGCCTTCATTATTTAATACAAACAATCAGCGTGCGCCAATGATTCGGCGCGAAGGTGACGTGGTGCAAAACAAAGGAAGAAATGAAGGAACGCAAAGCAGAAACATGAGCAGAATGGGATGGGTGGAGTGACTGGAGAGAGAAAGTAATCAGACACAGGCTGTCTGAGTGGTGCTCCTGGCCCTCAGAAATCACTGGCAAACCCCAATCATACACACTGCAGACGCAGAGTCTGTTACTGTGGAAACCACTATGACAAAATGATTGTCTTTCATTAGAGACGGTACTTTTCAGAAGAGAGCCGCTTTAAGTGAAGAGAACCCGATTGTCTTATTCACCCCTCACACCACAACAACAGGGAACCAGCGAAGCCATGTCATTATCTTATAAACCAATCTCTGCGTAGTTCTTATTCAGTTTCCTCTAATTAGTTTCCTCCCAAATTACCCAAGCACCTCCGGCATCTCATAACGGCAACTCATAACAAGCAATGCGGCTTACTTTGGAGATTTCATGCCTCAAACAGGGGGACGGACGATCTGGCAGAAAGTTTGCATCCCAGTTTGTAGGCGGCATCACGAAAACGTCACGGCATTAGGGAACTTTCCAATGCTTTTGCTATTGTTGTTTGACTCTAGCTGTTGCACCCGTGTGTGCTATCTGACTTGCTGGGTACTCTTTGAGGTGCTTCCTTTTTAGGCTTTTAAGCAGGGTTGTTGTTTCTGGCAGATGCACCAATGCTGTCTTTGCATATTCTCCAAACGAGTTAATTAGCAAATAAACATTTTCTAAAGAACTCTGGTCTCTTATTGGCTTAATTTAGGGATGGGCAATAGGATACAAAATGTATTATATCACAATATTTAAACACATTTTCTCAATACACTATATATATATATATATATATATTTTAACAAGTGAATAAGTAAATATTTTAATATTATATTATAATTTATTTTGTATCCTATTGCCCATATATATATACACACACACACACACACACACACACACACACACACACGATGGCAGACAGAATCCGACCGATATGAACGATAAAATTTCTAAAAAAAAAACCAAAAAAAAACACGACTATTGCAAGTGCTGCTTTTCATTAAACAGGACTAATTACACTCTTCATAATGAAACATGCAGTTGGTGTTCTTGAGACACTGCGGACATTCTCGACATGCTCGGAAAAGCATATTATGAACCAATTAAATATCGTCAGTGTTGCCTACCCCTGGTATAACTGCTTGTCTGTTTGGCAAAACCAAACATGTGGTTGCTAAAACACCCTGGGATGCCATGTCAGCACATTTTACTTGCGCTGAATATGCTAAGCGTGCTGGGTTTCGTGATGTCGCCATAAAGGCAGCCTTTGAAGACGTGTCAATTGTTCTAAAAATCGCCCACCCCAACCTCAAACCTTCCATCACGTCATTAGACGTCATCACGTCGGAATCAAAGCCCCGCCTCATCCACGTAGCTACAAACCGTGCCACGGGGCTCACCAGAGAGATGTCAGTGAGGGCGTTTCCTCTCTCCTGGGCATCTTCTCCATTGCTCTGTAACGCACCGTCGTTCTGCAAGAGCAAGAAACAGTAAGTTCATTAAGTCCAGGAACGGGCTGTCTGGTCAGAAAACCCTACTCTCTAGAAGGCATGAAGCTTAGAGAACAGTTCAGAATGACCTGAATTACCTAGTTATCTTGATTTGGTTTGAACACCCTAGTGGCACTAATAAACATATTCTGCACACACCAACACCACCTAAGTAATCCTGCTTCTATAATACGTTGATTATTATTCACGGTGTAGCCTGGATGCGAATCTCTGGAGCACGAGTGAGGCACTGTTGCCATATGCGAGCAAGCTGGCAGAACTGAAATCTCGGGTCAAACAGTAAACAGTGTTACTAAAAAGTTCCTGGTGCTGTTCGGGAATTTTTAGTCGGCCCTCACAAGCTGGTTGGGAAAAACATGGTCACAAATCAATGTTTGTTGCTCGTTTATTTATCGGTTTCTTTGTTTGTTATGTACGGTTTCTTTTGTCACTGATGGCTTTTCGAGACAGTTTATGGTCTAAAACTAGTCATGCACATTCACACCAGGCCAATTTGGCCTAATCAGTAAACCTTATGCAAGCTTTTGGACTGTGGGAGGAAACCCGAGTACCAGGAGTAAACCCATGCAGACCCGCACACGGGTGATCCCACTAAGCGCAGCGCCTCTGCGCCACCCCCAGTGGAGCTGATAAATAATCAAATCTTCAGCAAGTAACAGTGGATAATTAATCAGTGATTATGATATATTACCAATCAAAGGGAAGCTTTGTACCCGAGTACTGAAAACCGAACTCCAGGCTGGTCTTGCAACGCAAAGCTGGGGTGGTGCGATTACGGGATCCTGTGATGATCTGGCATCCCATTCCCTATGCATTTCTGCCTGCTCCCTGTAGATTTCGGGAGAGGCTACCACCCCCGCGCCCATACTCCAACTCCAAGCAGCAACGTTCTTGAGTTTTGTTTGCCACAGAAACAATTCACTAGTCCAACACTACAGAGACGTTAAATCAAGTGCTACCTTCTGGGCAGGTCGGGTTTCATGCAGGCACAATTGGCCATCGCTGAGGGAGGCTGGACTAACGGGATCATCCCTGGCACCGCAACAATGACTTCTGCCAGCCCTGAGATGGACTGGCATCCCATCCGAAACGCATTTATTGCTGCGCCTGCTGTCCCTCCAGGACAGGAGCTGTCTCGCAGTAGCGATACGTAGCTCAGGATCCAGGTCCAAAAGAAACCCCCCACGATCTCATAGTGCTGCAACAGCGAGCTCGACCCATCTGTGTGACGGACTGGCATCACGCTCAAAGATAGGATCCCAGAATTCCTGCAGTCCCGACCAGGATAAGCATCACATGCGCAGTTTGTAGCTGTCTGCACCAGAACGTGGTCGCCTAGCAATTAAAGTCCTGCAGTGTGGACCTGATAGTCAGGAGTTCAAATCCCACCTCTGCCAAGCTGCCACAGTCGGGTCCTTGAGCGAGGCCCTTAACCCATTACTGCTTGAATTGTAAGAGTGTATGAGATGCAAGTCGCTCTGGATAAGGGCGTCTGCTAAATGCCCTAAATGGAAATGTCTCCGATAGCGTACGAAGCAAAGCTCTGTTCATTTAAATGCTGTTTACAGATATCAGATCAGATTTGCCCACTCAGCCTTGTACGTCCATGGCCTCTCTGATACTGGCCAAGTCCGTGTCGATCGTCCAGGAGGTTGAAAGATTTGCTCTTCACGGCCCCGTGAGTGCACCCCAGCAATTCTCCTCATTAAAGCGCACCCCAAGCACAACAAAAGCTCGATCAATTATCTCTAATTGCTGGCTCACGGCAGGCATAGGAAGCACTTATGGCTAATTCATTTGCATTAAACTTCAAAGAGCTGTCTGCGCGTGTCGCTTGATGTTTGCTTGATTTTATTGTAACGCTGCTTGTGAACACTTAATTATAACAGATGATACCGCCATTAGGTTCGAACTCAAAGGCAGTGAGAGAACGAATGCCACGAGTATAAGGAATTCCTCTCGGTGCAGGTGCCAACATAAGATGTAAGCCGAGAAACATAGTAAAACGATTCTATCAAAATATGTTGAATACAACAATAAAAAACAGGATTAGGTTTGGTGGGCCAGAATGAATCAAACCTGTGAGCTACCCGGCAAACACGCGACGTCCAAAGGACGTTCAAATCGTGTCCGAATCACGTCGGTCAGTCCGGAACAACTCTTGCACGTGTGGTGGACGTACAAAATAGGTTCACTGTCTGAAGGTCTGTCACCGCTGCCTCACAGCAAGAAGGTCCCGGGTTCAATCCCAGGGTGGAGCGACCTGGGTCCTTTCTGTGTGGAGTCTGCATGTCCTCCCAGAGTCTGCGTGGGTTTACTTCGGGTACTCCGGTTTCCTCCCACAGTTTCCTCCCACAAAGACATGCGTGTTAGGTTAATTGGCGTCTCATCAACAAATCATAACATTTTGTACGTACCTCAAAATGTATGGTCATATCAGTGCAATGATGTTGATGCAACGTTAAGAGTACAAATAAACAAACAATGTAGTTCAGCTAACAAGCAACAAAAACAATAAAAAGCTAACAAGGCCATACATTTTCATACAGGACGCTAGTTAAGATATCTTGAATTATCTTGTTTGGTGGGTGGCTATGGAAGATTTTTTTTTTTTTTTTTTTAATATAAATCGTTCAATATCCATCACTGTCAGTCCTCAATTTGGCTTTTGTGCGCCTAAATTGTCTTTTAATATTTTTATCCGAATTACTTTTCTGGAACAGCCACTTCTAAACACTGGACCTATACTTGTCTGTGGTCGTGTTGAAGCTAGCAGAGAACATAACGATAACAACAAGAATAAAACATAATAGTAATGTACAGTATGAGTCACAGAACACATCGCATGCTGCATAGACTTTTCGCAAAGGCTGCCAAAGCCATTGTTCGTCAAGGGTTCTTCGTCGGTAGCGCTCTTCGGATGACAGTCAGTCATCGGTAACAGTCGCAGTCCCAGTTTCTCTGAATTTATCTATGAGGATGCAACAGTTGTGTGTGTGAGTGCTGCGATTTTGTCTATGTTGTTAATGGAAGTGAGATGGCAACAGAGCGCTGTACAGATTCAGAACTTCAGCAATGATTAAACACATCTGACAAGCAGGTGCTACAAACAGTGATGTTATGTGCAGATGGATCTGCTTCAACCTGTTCGAGAAACAGCTGTTCAGATGTAATAAAGCTGGATGATCGACAACTATCGCTTAAAGGCAAAAGAGGAAGAGTGTATGGTAGTTAGCCTTAATGTCATGCCAAGAGTGAGTGCAGCAACAAGGTACAAAGTGGTTATCCTGCATGAGCGGGGTCTCTCCCAAGCCTAAATTACACAAAGGCAGAATCTCTTCTGCACAAGCTCAAACAGCCAAAGCTGACATACAGTGGGCAGACCAAGTGCAAAAGACTTAGTGCCTCACACTTGCTTCACTTCTAAGGAGGATGTCCACCACCCATCTCGGCTCAAAGCTAACAAAAGGCACTGCTATACCCATCTACAGTCTAGTAAAAGACTTCAGAAAAGACTTTTCAAAGAAAAGTAGCCTTCATGGAAGCATTTGAAAGATCAAAGCCATGCGACTCGGTGAAGAAAAACAGTAACAATGCCAGCAGGTGCTCTGGACTGATGAGGCAAAATATTTGATTTTTGGCTGTAACATAAAGCAATTTGCCTGCAGAAGGGCAGAAGGGCACTACGTGGATCAGTGGTTGCACTGTGGAGGTTCCCTGCAGGTTTGGAGCTGAATTTCTACAAATTATGTTGATTTATGGCCCCCTGACTGCTGAGAAATACTGACAGATTCTTAGCCATTTTGCAGTTCCTTCAGGGAGGCACCTGATTGGTCCCAAACTTATTCTCCAGCATCACAATGACCCCAAATCCAGCCAATGTCAAAAAACAATCTCTATCAAAAGATCAACAAGGAGACCTAGAGCAGATGGTATGCCCCCCCCCCCCCCCAGAGAGCCCTGATCTCAACATCATTTAGATACATTCACCTAATACAATTACTGTAGATTGTCAGTAATTCGATAAAGCGCTTTACATGCATTTGAATAATCCGGTAATGGGAAACTTCTTGGTTCACATGACTTGGTCAATAAATGGTATTTCTACTTTGCAACCTGCCAGTGATCAGATATGTCACGGAAACTTCAACACGATGCCTTTAGATCATTGATGTGTTTTTTCCAGGGATGCCAAATGAGGGGGAAATGCCCAAATAAAGACAAGTATTTAGATCATGCAAACCTGGCAACCATATCAGTTAGGGTTGCGTACTTGCACAGACTGAAAAAAAAATTGCAATCTAACCAAGCCATGAAGTTCTTGATTCATTTTTTTGTTGTTGTTGTTGTTAGAATTGACTGTCTTGTTGGAGAGATTTCATCCAACATTCAACTAATTATAATGCGTCTCCATTTTCATGATGTTTTCTTTTAGAGCCATGCTGAGGGAAGGAGTATCCAACTTAGTACCATGATCTGACCAAGTTTATGGATTAGGTGATTTAACTGAAATGTTTCAATCTTGTTGAATATCAGTTATGTAGACGTTGGTGGGCGGCACCGCTGCCTCACAGTAAGAAGGTCCTGGGTTCAATCCCAGGGAGGAGCAGCTTGGGTCCTTTCTGTGTGGAATCTGCATGTCCTCCCCGTGTCTGCGTGGGTTTACTCTGGGTACTCCGGTTTCCTCCCACAGTCCAAAGACATGCGTGTTAGCTTATTTGGTGTCTCTAAAAGTGGCCCTCAGTGTGTGACTCTGTGTGTGTGTTTGCCCTACGATGGGTTGGCGCCCTGTCTAGGGTTGTCTCTGCCCTTGCGCCCAGAATTGCTGGTGGGCACCGGCTGGCCCGCAGCCCCCATGTGGATTAATCAGAAGATAATGAATGGATGAATAATGAATTTATACTGGAATCAGACCTTAGTTGTGTAAAATCTGACGTACAACCATGAAGTGGACAGATTACCATCGAACATCCATAGTAACTGTGAACTTTATGAGCAGACTGTGAAAGTCGACATTAAAACTTTCAACCAGTTTGCAGTCCTACTATCGAATCTCACAGTACATTTTTTTCCTGGCCTGATCTAAATCCAGTTCGGCTCTCCAGGAACTTTTGAGTAGTGTAATGACTTATTTCCTCCAGATGATGACAGCATTTCATCGCAGATGGTACTTGTTCGGGGCCTTACATCAACGTTACCCAAGCGTGTGCTGTGGTGCCACCTCAGGGGTGTACAGACACTGCTCGAAGCTGGTAATTTCTGGGTACATTAAAAACGTAATGTTTATCCCAGGGAAGATGTACGGTGAGATTTCAGGGTAAAACTGTATATTGCTTAACAGTTTTAATGTGAACTTTCAGTTTAACCATAAAGTTGTACTATGAATTTTTGATGGTAATTTGGCCACTTCGTGGTTGTCCTTTCAAATTTCAAAGTACATTGTTTCCTGTCAAACTTCCCCAGTAAACGCCTTGTTTCTCCATGCTCCGTGCATGTTCAAAGCAGCTTTACAGTCTCATATGATCTTACAAGGCCAATCGCAATTTGAGCAAGCCTAGGGCGACAGTGGAAAGGAAAAACTCACTGAATGTGAAAGGAAGAAACCTTGGAAGGACCAAGACTTAAAAAGGGACCCGACCTCCATAGGTGGCCGACGTTAATTAAGTAAATACTTAAAAGTGTATTAAAGTCATAGTAAAATTGTGTAAGTAATACAATTTAAATCAATGTTAATACCTAAGTTGGTAATAAAATAAGTAACAAAATAGATTTTAAAACAAAATAGATTTTATAATCAGTTCTCAGTGGGAGGTCCTTGTAGGCACATCGTCTCTTAGTGACTAAATGATGGAGGGAGTTCCTGCACTCTGGTGGGACTGGGTTCTGTTGATGAAGACCAGTAGAGTGATGCTAATGGTAATTAGAACAAATCAAGCCAAGTAACTCAAATGGACCCAAGTAGTTATACTGTAATAAATAAGATTCTGGATCTTACCAAGTTGAGTTTTTTGAGCTCGTTCATTGCTTGCTTGTTTCCTGGGTCGAGGATCAGGACCTGTTCGAAATCTTTGCACAAACATTCAATAGCAAAAATCTTACACAGTACACTAGTACACAAAGATTAAATCATGAAATATTTAAACGTACGATACACCGCTCAAACTAACGTGTCTGGATGATGGACAAAAACAAAACTGTTTAAGCTGCACGGGCTTGCCGGAGGATCAAAAGATCCAGAGCCTGTTCACCGTGTGTGTGGGTGTGTGTGTGTGTGTGTGTGTGCGCCCTGCTCCTAGTCTAACAGTCACCAAGAAGTACTCTGAAGTACTCAGAGTTTTTAATTGCAGACTGTGGTAGCCTAGCAGTTAAGGCGCTGAACTCTGGACCTGATGGCTCCATGGCTCAAATCCCACCTCTGTCAAGCTGCCACAGTTGGGTCCTTAAGCAAGGCCCTTAACCCCCAATTGCTTGAATTATAAGACTTTATGAATTGCAAGCTGCTTTGGATAAGGGCGTCTGCTAAATGTAAATGTAAGAGAGAAGCAGGGGGAGCGCTTTTCCGCCCTCTTGTGGCCAGACCCAGCAGTCATTTGCCCATCTGTCTGATATGCCGAGATTTGCAGCGATCCCACGGTTTCATCCGGCTACCTTATTTTTAAAGCCAGTATACATTAAAGCATGGCCGACAAACTTTGTACACAAAACTTATTTTAGCATCAAATACTGAGTACAGCGTGTCATTTATTGAACATTCTACTGAACGTGAAAAACAAACGATTAGTGTCACGGCTTTTCCTCACTACATTTAACGGCGCTCCACGCTCTGACCACATGGCGCCCTACATCACACACTACCTCACTCGGCTCAGGAAAATGCGGGAGGGGGTTTTATTGCATATGGTCACAATATTGTTCGTTCAGATCATTGTCAAACGGGGGAGGGGAGTACCCGTACATGAGAGTATAATCGGAGCAAAGACAAAATGAATCCTGACCTTCCTTGGCTTCAGACAGCTTCCCCAGGGCTGCTCTGGCCGTGGCCCGCCGGGCGAAAGCTTTGGAGTAGGTCTGATCCAGAGCGATAGCTTTTGCGCAGTCCTCTTCCGCTTCAGCAAACCTGCTCAACGTAAAACACGAGTTTAATGCAGGTCACTACAAACAAAGGTCCAACTGGGGGTCTGAAGCGGCTCTGCTAAAGTTTTTTTTAGAGCTGCACATACAGATTCAGAAAACTTTATTCATCCCCTAGGGGCAACTGAAGGCACGCAGAGAAACAATGATGACAAGATGTAAATGAGAATAAATGTAAAACAGTAAAAAAAAATTGTGTAAATAAAGTAAAAAGTAAGTAGAGTAAAGTATTTATGTACAGGGTAGAAAGTGAGAGCTTTAAAGTGGCTTACAGGATATGAATGAGATATATCTAAACATCGGAGTGCAATTTGTATTGAGGTAGGAGGCACAGTCTGTGTGTGTGTGTGTGTGTGTGTGTGAGAGCCGGTACAGGTAAGATACAGGTAAGAGCCGTTTGAACCATCAACGTCTGTTCTTCTGGGGTCTTACAAAAGATCATGCATAACAAAAGGAAATACAAGAAGTTGCCTTTTAACACCGGACGAGGTTCAAATCCCACCTCTGCCAAGCTGCCACAGTTGGGTCCCTGATCGAGGCCCTTAACCCACCACTGCTTGGATTGTAAGACTGTATGAATTGTAAGTCGCCCTGGATGAGGGCGTCTGCTAAATGCCATAAATGTACATGTAAAGCCGGACGTTGCGAGGATAAGCAGCTGGTCACGTCAACAGCCAATCAAAGTTGCAGGTCCACGAGCAGAGGTGGGAGTTAACAAGTGAAAGTCCGTCATTCACGCAAGTGTTTAATACCTGCCCTTGCTCGTGTTTCGATTCGAGACTGTTCTAAGTCGGCTGATGTGTTTGGAGTCTTTGAGTTACTCGTGTTCGTGTGTCACTTTCCTCTAGCTATTTGTAATTGGGGGCAGCACGGGGGCTGGGTGGGGTAGCACCATCGCCTCACAGCAAGAAGGTCCCGGGTTCAATCCTAGGGCGGGGTGGCCTGGGTCCTTTCTGGGTGGAGTCTGCGTGGGTTTACTCCGGGTACTCCGGTTTCCTCCCACAGTCCAAAGACATGGGTGTTAGGTTAAGTGGTGTCTCTAAATTATCACTGACTCGTGTATGCAAAACACCCCAGCCGTGTAACTGGAAGCAGCTGCACACCGGTCCCAAGCCCGGATAAATGGGGAGGGGTGGAGAAAGCAACGGTAGCAAAACTACTCCACTATCCTGCCGAAATTCTTCATGGATCACATGGATGAAAGACAGAAATGTGTGGAGATCCATGATCCATCAAGTGACCGAGAGTCGGCCGCGACTGTACGGTTCATCCAATCCAATAGGTTCTGGAAAGCTTGTTAAAGAGAATAACGTAACCACCAGTGTCCTGTCACTGTATATACGTCATGGGTACCGAAATTAACTGGTGTTAAGAAGAATTATGGCCCCTATCCATATCATATTGTAAGAAACCATATCTCAATAAAGGAAGGGAATTTCGTATACCAGTGATCAAAGATAATTGTCCTTGAGCTCTGACATGTTAACCGTACCAGTTTCACACAAATTCTCACCTCTGGTGATATCATATATCGTTTAGCGTTATTTAATGTGTGTGAATCACAGCGTTTGAAATGTAAGGACCTGGGAATCATCAGTTTATGAAATTGCACTGTGGGATTTATTCAGCCACTGGTTCAAAGCTGTCCACACCCCAACGGTGCCCTATTGGATTGAGATCTGGTGACTGTGGAGGTTCTTTTAGTTACAATGGCATTATCATGTTCAAGAAGGTCAAGTTCGATTAATTTCTAAAGCGCTTTTTACAACGGAGCATTGTCTCAAAGCAGCTTTACAATCTTATATGATCTTGAAAGGCCAATCCCAAGTTGAGCAAGCCTAGGGCGACAGTGGCAAGGCAAAAACTCCTTGAATATAGAAGGAAGAATCTTTGGGAGGACCAAGACTCAAAAAGGGACCCGACCTCCATGGGTGGCCTAGATGTTCACTGAAATAGTTAAGTTTGTATTAACTGTAAAATGATAACAGATATATAAAAGAATGTGCATTTGTATGTTGACAAATACAGATACACAGAGTCACTTCAGGATATTGAGTCCTTAGCAGAAAGTCCTCGGAGGAACATGGTCTCCTGAAAACTGAGGGATGAAGGGGGTTACTGCACTCTGGTGGGACTGGTTTCTGTTGATGGAAACCAGTAGAGCGATGCTGAAGTGGAGGAACAATGTAGTATGTGCGGCTGGAACTGGTACTGGAACATAAGCTCTTAGAGAAACGTGAAAAGAGAAAAAAGTGGAGCCAGTTTGAGATGATTTGGGACATGCATAATGGTGCGTTGTGCTCACAAAGGGGTGAACAGGGTCAGCAACTATACTCAGGTAGACTATGGGGTTTAAACTATGATCAATTTGTATTAATGGGCCAAAGGGTGCCAAGAGAATACAATAAATCCCTCACACCACAAAACCACCAGCAACATTAACTGTTGATACTGACAATGTTCTGACTTTCTATTGTCAAAGTCATATTTTAAAGTCAAAGGCAAACTTATTTCTTGTTATATTAAAAGGCCAATCCCAAATGGAGCAAGCCCACGGCGACAGCGGCTAGGAAAAACTCCCTGAAAGTAGATGGAAGAAACCAAAACTCAAAAAGAGACCCGATCTGCTTGGGAGGCCTAGATGTTAACTGAAATAGTGACGTTGTAGTAATAGTAAAAAAAATAATAAAATTGGTAATACAATCTATCTATCTGTCTATAATTCTGGGTTTTTTTGTAAACTAATTTGGGTTATTTTGTTTGTTACATGATTTTCACACGTACTTTTTGCGTCATTTTCCTCCAGCCAGCGATGGCGTAATAAAAAAATCTGTGGTCGAGTGAGAAAGAACTAAAACGCTTCCTATTTTTGTTCTTCGTGTGTCTGTTTATGGTCAGAGCAGAGCGTCTGGACTGAAATGGGAGAGCAGAAAAAGGGAGGGTGAAGAGACCGGGAGAGAGTGAAAGGGTTTTTTTTCTCTCTCTCATTTACCACGTCAGCGCTCTTGCGCTTGCTCTCGCACTTTCTGTAGAGTGCAGCGTTACTAGAAGCACTGGGACACCAGCACTCAGACTCCTAACATCCATCACTGAGTATGAATGTGATGTGAATAAGACATGCCCAGCCTGAGGCTGCTAAGGCTGGAGGATGCGGTGATTACAGAAAATGGGTCTTTATTATCGCAGTGGGATTTATATAACCGCTCACAATGATCAAGTAGAGGAACTGGAGATGGATAGGATATACTGTTTACATGCACCTTTAATCGCCAGCATTTTGATACATGGAGATAATGTAAAAAAAAAAAATTAGATGTCATATTTGGATTTGTGCTGTCAAGTCATATCGAGTCAGCTTTATTTCTATAGCGCTTTTACAATGGCGCATTGGTCTCAAAGCAGCTTTACAATATTATATTATCTTCCAAATTGAACAAACCTAGGGTAACAGTGGCGAGGCAAAAGGCCCTAAACACTATAAGGCAAAGTGTAATAGGTGTTGTTTATGTACATTCACGTCACCTAGCAGACGCTCTTGTCCAGAGAGACTTACAATCCAATCAATGGTGGGTTAAGGGCCTTGCTCAGGGACCCAACTGTGGCAGAGGTGGGATTTGAACCCTGGACCTTCTAGTCCATAGTCCAGTACCTTAATCACTAGGTCACCACAGTCCCTTATGATTTTGAATTTTACAAACACATACATCTAAACATTCATTCATCCATCCATTATCTTCTGCTTAATCCACACGGGGTTGGCCGTCCGGCAACCCTGGGCGCAAGGGCAAGAACAACCCTAGACCGGGCGCCAATCCATCGTAGGGCACACACACACAAACAGTCATGCACAAAGTCACACACTAAGGGCCACTTTAGAGACACCAATGAACCTGACATGCATGTATTTGGACTGTGGGAGGAAACCGGAGTACCCGGAGTAAACCCACACACACAGACACGGGGAGGACATGCAGACTCGACAGAGAAAGCTCTACCCTTAGCTCCACATCATGCTACTTGTTAATGTTCTATGTTTGAGTGAAGCTGTTTTAATTTGCAGCTGTCTGAAAGTCATTGGCTTTAAAAATTGACTGAATCGTTTATTCTGTATTGTAACACTGAATCGTTACAACCCCCACTACCTGTCTGGCATTTTGAGGTCCTGTGAGATGTGCAGAGCTGTCTGTTGTGTTTCCAAGTTTGCCTACAGTAAGCTAACCAAGGAAAAGAGCTCTGGGCTGTCCTTAAGCTTTCAAAAGATACAGGGATTCCCGTAGTGTAATCTCACACGAACTCCACTCTAACTGTTTGGACTGAGGTCTCACTAGCTCGTAACCAGGTATGTATCAGATTTCAGTACCGCACAGAATACTGTGCCAAAGTCTTAGGCCACCATTAGATTAGATTCAGTACCGATGTTTTAGCAATGATGTAATGAGCATATATCATTTTTAATTCTTAGTTTCTTTATTCGAATTACCTTGGCCGACCTTGCCTGACCTCGCAGATGCCAGATGTTTTAGTTGTTACTTAACGCCACCCTGCTGGCTAGGCTGGCAGGCTATTACGCCCTTGATTCGGTGCCAATTAAGAGTGCCCAAACCACCTAACACGCATGTTTTTGGACTGTGGGAGAAAACCGGAGTACCCGGAGTAAACCCACACAGACACGGAGAGGACATACAGACCCCACACAGAAAGGGCCCAGGCCTCTCCACCCTGGGATTGAACCCAGGACCTTCTTGCTGTGAGGCAGAGGTGCCACCCCACCGAGCCCCCCGTGCCGCCCTTTATTAGAAAACAACCAGAAATAAACAGGAACTTGTATGCTGCATTACAAAACTGAAATCTAAATCAGGCAAAACAACTTCTATAGCCTGCCCTGGAGCTTCACTGAGATGCACCGTTCGCTCTTCTACAATCGGAAGATTTTGAACTTCTGAGATATTCTAAAGCTCACAAAGGATTGAGCGATGATCAGTGGAAACGAGGATTATGGAGCGACAAATGCAAGTTTGACATTTTTCAGTTGACAATATTTTGTGACCTTAGACAGACTCATTACTGTATGAAACTGGTCCGGATTGGACGGGTCTGATTGTGTTTTCGCTATTCACGCCACCGTGAAAGCATCAAATCCATGTCGCATACGAGGCTATAGAAATCAGAGCGAACAGTGTGAATGCAGCCGCAGTGTCACAATCGCTGCTCTTGCTGATATTTGCTAAACAACGGCCAACAATTCAGTGGTGCCACTAAAAAGCCGTCGTGATCCCATAATGGCCAGATGCCAGTAATGGCTGGACTAGCACAGGGTAAACACTTGATGGTTTGCTCCCTTTACTCCCGTCTTTGCTACTCGGTTGGTGGTCTCGGGAACGAAGGAGCACTTGTGGTGTCGTTTCAGAGACTGGGAGGCGACTCGTTTTAAGCCCTGCAAATCTCAGACGTTCCTGGCATGTGTCATCTTGTTCAGCATGACCTACCTGCAGGACTGCACTTCCACTTCTGCTGATTAATGGTACCGTTGGCACTGAGGGATGTGGATGGTGTCGTTGTTGTTTTGGTCTATTCCGGTGCTCGTACAGGAGCTGATCGGAATCAAATGCAGAAGTTTTATAGGTCCAGAAAGATGCGTGACTGACATTGTGGGATTTGGAACCCCCCAGTTGTGTATCTCAGTCTTTATGGTTTTGGACTATGAACTGGAAGGCTGTGGCTGTGCCAGTGTTGGGCACTTGTTGGGCAAAAACCTTATCCTTCGGTCGTAAGCCATGGGGTGATTAAGTGTGCGTAACAATCGTATGTTTTCAGACGTGTGTTTTTGTCACGTTTTCAAACAGGGTGAGGACAGAGACAGACATACCCAGGAAAAAAAAGTGTTGCTTGACAGTTTTATTGTGAACCTTTTCAGTTTGATCATGAAGTCCACAGTTCTACTATGAATGTTTGATGGTAATTTGGTCACGTCGTGGTTCCACTGGCAAATTTCCTAGTACAATTGCAAACTCGGTTGACTACGAACTGACCGTAAATGATTTCACAGTTCTACTATGAACGTTTGATGGTAATCTGGCCACTTCACGGCTCTACTGTCAAATTTCACGCTACGTTTTAAGGGAAGTACACAGGTAAGACATGGCAGTCTTTAATGACAGCATTACATTCCGTGAAACAGGTAGTTGACCAAAATGGACATTGACCATAGTCTTTTGTAAATATAAAGGGTATTTTCAAACGAGGAGTAAGTGTGAGGAAAAATGAACTTGTTAACCAGTAGGGAATGTGTGTGCATATAAATATATAGTGACGTAATATATGTCTAATAAGATTTATACACTAAAGGTAATGAAGGTTAAACGACAGAGTCCTGATTGAACGTCGTGTCGTTTTGGCTCGGTTATATCCCGTCTCGTCTGTCCTTTGGCGGGAAGACGAAGGTCATCGTGCCTGTCTGTGCCTGAGGAACAAGCCACGTTATAGAGCAGGCACATACACAAGCTTCAGTCCTGATGAAAATAATTCTTATCACACTCTTTCAGCACCACTTCAGCCTGTTCATTAGCTCGTTCTCCTGTCCTACCGTTGCAGGTCGGTTTGATAAATGTGACCTCTGGTACTCCGTTAGCAGCGAGCAGACCGGACGAGTCGTGCTTAGGCTCCCTAGAACTGCATTTTGCGTGACTGAAAAACAGGAAAACCCACAGCTTAAGACCAACACATGATTAACACAGACTGGTATTAATCCTCTATTTCAATCAGTAAAACTTTCAATTAAATCCGATTCGTGGAGTCTTGGTGGTTGCCGGCTACTACACCGACATATACAGTGCTGTGCAAAAGTCTTAGACCACCATTAGATGTATGAATTATATTCTAATGACCGTATATAAGTTTGTAACTTAGATCCTGTTCCACTTCTGAAAAAGTTCCTTTATTGGCAGATGACCTTCCTGATCAAGCTTCTGCGGACTGTAGAAGCGTTAGCTTTGCGTCCTGATTGAGCTTCCCGATGCCGATATTGCTCAATTGTAAGGGGAGGTCACAATAAATAATTGTCGCTTTTTTTATGGGTGCGATTTTCTCAGTCTTGTAATACTGCATATACATATTCCCTCTATGTTTTGGGTATTTGGGCTGTATTCTAATAAAAAAAGACTGAGTAATAATTCTATACATCGATGGTGTTTCGAATCAAATGGTGGCCTTAGACTTTTGCACAGTACTGTATCTGAGGGAGGCGAGTGAGATGAGTTGCGCAACTCCTCCGGCTTGCTCTTGCTGTAGAATCCTCTGTTTGCAGATGGAAGTATGGGGGCACTCGTTGGCCTGTGGCCCTCGTCCTTGGCAAAGTGGTCGGTACTTTGGGAAGGATCACACTGTGAAAAAAACTGTAATAACAAGAATAATAATAATAAAATAATCCGTTTTTGCCGGGTGAAATGCTTAAGACGTTTCTTATGACTGTTTTTGCAAGATGGATGATCAAGTCATGATTTTGATTTTGCAAGTCATCAGCTCATCATGCTTCTCGGGAGGGTGAATTGTGGCCTCATCTGGAGTGTGGTGACTCATCAGATTTTGGGTTGAACCCAGTCTGTCTTTGTCTAAAACTGCAAAATCTCCGCCCAGACTGTAGGTCTTACTGAATGCCTCACTCCCTATTACAACCATTTCTCCAGAGTGATCTCTGTCTTAGTCTGACTGGTTCTGGACGGCAGCATTAACAGTGTGTGTGTGTGTGTGTGTGAAAGGCGGTTGTGTTCTGCTGAACAATTCATTGGTTGAACTATACTTCATCTAATGGAGTTGCTAAGCTGTGTAAGGCAGTGGCCAGTGATAAAAACAAGTCTTACAGTCTATTGTTATGTCCCACACTGGGGTTGAAATGTTAGAATGGAAAAGGGGTAAACAGTGGGAACGTTTTGGGGCTGCATGAGCGCTGTCGGCTGTGGGGAGCTACGGTTCATTGAGGGAACCACGACTGCTAACATGTACTGTGACACTGAAGCAGAGCATGATCCCCTCCCATCAGACACTGGGCCGCAGGGCAGTATTCCAGCATGATAGCGACCCCAAACACACCTCCAAGACGACCACTGCCTTACTAAAGAAACGGAGGGTAAAGGTCAAGCACGACTCCAAAACTAAACCCTATTGATGTGAAGCACAAGGTCTCTAACATCCACCAGCTCTGTGATGTCATCATGGAGGAGTGGAAGGGGGTTACAGTGCTAACCTGTGAAGCTCTAGTGAACCAAGAGAGTTAAGGCAGCGCTAGAAAATAATGGTGGCCACTTCATGCACAATTTGGTCACTTTCACTTATTGGGGGTGGGTGGGGGCGGGGGGTTGGGGGTGGGGGGTACTCGGTGCAAAGGAAAAACTCCCTGAAAGTAGAAGGAAGAAA
>JAUZST010052220.1:0-24597 GCA_034779995.1 Parotocinclus haroldoi | reverse complement strand
TGTATTAGTCTCTTTATTAGAATACAACCAAAAAACACAGGACATTTGAATGCAGTATTGAAAACTAAAAAAGTCTATTAGCCAAAATAAAAATTTTTTTTAGAACAGGCCGAAAAGGCTAAGATATGCCAGTGCTCACAAAGATTGGTATAAAGATCAGTGGGTTGTTTATTTGTTTATTTATTTGTCAGTATTAATGGCTATTTACTTCAAAACTACATACATTGATACATATTCAGATTGGGCCAATTTAGTGTAATCAGTTAACCGAATGCCTGAGAAGTAACCAGATTACCCAGAGTAAACACAAATGGACACAGTGAGTACATGCTAACTCTCTGTAGGTAAAGGGACAAATCCAAGTTTGAGATTTTTGGGACCAGTCGTTGACAATGTGTTATATATGGCCATTATGCCATTGCAAATCTAATGCTGATATAATGATTGCCTAAGACTTTTGTACAGTATTTTATGCGTTTTGTGTGTTGAATTGGGTCACTGTCACCTGTCTCCTGTCCGAGCCCTGTCCTTCCTCTCGTGGCTTGTCAAACCAGTCGGTCTCCTCCCGACGCAGGTGGTAGGCTTCAGAAAAATCAGATCAGTATCAAATCTTTAATACTTGCTGTCCATTTTAAGAACAGGAACTTATGAAATCCTTCCAGGCATATGGATCAGTAACAAATACTAGAGACAGATGCAGTAACAAAAGCTACACGTTTAAATTCCTGCCTGGATTCTATTGAAAATGTGCATGCACAGGAATGTAAAGGGAAATTTTATGTCAGTTTAAAATAAATAAGCAAACCGTATAAGGCAGACTCTAAAATGACAATTGTCCATTGTTTTAAGAACACCCTTAACTTAATCGTTGAGGTAGGATTTATGAAGCTGATACTGAAGAGACAGAAACAGAAGTGTAGTTGCAAGAATTTATTTTAACTCTCTGGATAAACTTGAATAAACTTTGCAATTTTTTTTAGTTAATGTTGTCTGATTTCCATCAAGTCCTAGTAATCGATAAACATATTCTGCCCAAACTAATATCACACAAACAGTTGTGCTCTTTATGTTGTCAAGGAACACACTGCTTAATCATTCACAGCCCAGACTGGAAAATGAACCAATTAAATGAGAATGAAAGGCATATATTTTGCATATATTTATATAGAGGTTTCCTGCCCTATAAAGAAAACATAAATTTGGTTTTAGAGGAAATACTAGAGATGCCTGAAGCTATAACAACATTTCTGAATAACTGAATGATTATCAAACCATAATAAGGCAGTTTGTCTACAAATGGAGAAAGCTTAGTTCTGTTGCACAAAGTGCATTGCCCAAGAAGGTGAATTTAAGAGTAATAACAAAAGACCTGCTGAAATATCTACAACACGTTCAATCGATTTAATGTGCCCATTATAAGTAAAGCAACTTTTGTACTATAACATATACTGCTTACAAAAATGAGGGGAGATTTCAAAATGAATGCGAAGATGATCCCAAAAGAACTGCTGGACAGTCTGATCCTGTCCGTGCCCCATCACTGTCAGTGTGTTTTGACAGTCTGAGGTTACCACTCTACTGAACAGTCAATGTGTTGCACTCTCGCCCATGAATATATCACTTACTACTCAATCACGATAATTGAGTTTGTATCTCATTTGCGTATTCAAACGTAATTCTTTGACTTATAATTAGATTTTCTGATCTTGTTTAATGAAATAGAATCAAATGCTTCTTTTTTAATTGCTTCATATTCATTTTGAAATATCCCCTCATTTTTCTGAGTAGTTTATTTAACAGGTCAGTTTAACAACTGATACGGTTTTACAAGTTACAACCCAAACAATTGAGGACCTTGGGGCACTAATGTGGCAGATGGAATTTTGTCTCAGTAGTCCAGTATGTTAACCACAGCCCTTGCCATGGACACAATGACGAAACCACTAATCATTAATTCCTTTACATTCTTATCTGTTTAATTCTGCACAGGGTTGCGGGAAAGCCATTGTCTAGCCAGCGACATAGGGGGCAAGGCAGGAACAATCCTTTAACAGACACCAATCCATCATAGGGCACATACTCTCACACACACTCACCCACTGGGGCCAAATTTTAGCATAATCAATTAAACTAACATCTATGTTTTTGGACTGTGGAAGGAAACAGAGGCACCTGGAGTAAGCCCATGCGAATTTGGACTCACTCCACCTTGGACTGAACCCAGGACATTGTTGCTGTAACCGTGGTACCCACTGAGCCACAGTGCTGCCGAAGAAAACACCAATAAATGTAAAATGTCTCAAATGGATGTGTGTTTAACAACTAGACATTCCACAGCAACTCTGAAGCTCAATAAAGAATATTTTTGTAATAGAGTACTATGCAAATGTCCTAGGCTACCAGGAAATTTGTTGTTTTAGCAACGTTATAATGGCCACATATAACATAGTCAGTGATTGGACCCATATATTTCAAACTTTGATACATCACTCCATAATACACTTTTTTACAAATTTTCATCCAATTTTTTGGCTGCTACCATATCAAAAAGCCCATTCCTGATAAACCTTTTGCACTGTAGAAGGGTTACCTTGGCATACAAGTGTAAGGGGAGGCCACACTAAATACCTGTCACTGTAGCCTATAAAAGCACACAAATGTCCTGAATTTTGTGTTTGTATTTTAATAAAGACAATTATATATGGCCATTTCTAAAAACGTTTATCTAATCTAATGGTAGCCTAAGACTTTTGCACAGTACTGTACATTTGGGGCAGAAACCCACAGCGTCCAAGTTAAAAAAGCACGACATCACATGTGAATGGAGGAATGGTAAAGACAGGGCATAAAGCGTTTGTAGCCTTTAATTGAAAAATACATTCTAAATTGTAAATTTGTATTATTGCAAAAAGACAGACGGCCATTAACTGAAACATCTGACAATGCCACATGACCATGACCAAGAAACAAATTAAGAGGAAGAAAGTTTTATTTGTTATAACCAATAACCAAATGAAATTCTGTTAATGCATATGTATGTGATTGTATATGATGTATATGATTTAAACTTTTAAAATATATATATTTAAATAACTTCCCTTACACTGTGCAAGTCTGACCTGCAACTACAAGAGAAATTGTTACTAAAGGAGGTACTACCAATACTAATAATTAATATCTATTAATAATTTCCAGTCTGGGCTCAGAATAAAGAATCTGTGTGTTTATTAAAGCAATAAAGAAAATAGTAGTTTGATTGTTATTACATTTCCTGTATCTTATAAATGTTTCATTTTCTAATCCCATTATTTTCCATATTGGGTTGTGTGAGTTCCAGAGTCTATCCTGGAGAACACAGGGTGCATGTATAAAGTGGACATGAGGTCAGTATGAGAAACCCAACTCATCTGGAAGGTCACCAAGGTTGAAGGTCCCTATTACCACCTGAATGTCACTTATATGAAGGTGTATACATTGAGTGTCCTCTTTATTAGAGACACCTGCCCTTACGTGCTTGGAGTTTTGCTATATGGAAATTAGACGTGACCCGGGAATGCAGCACAAACTCAAGTGAGCAAATTTTTTTGTAGATCAATTTCAGTATGGGAGGATCAAGCTACCCGAGTTACCTGAGTTAAAAGGAGGCGTGGTCATCAGTGCTAGACTAGGCAGGGCTATTATTTCAGCTGGTGCTCCAACTAACAAGTCCAAACTCATTGCCTTAGCACAGATGGTCTATAACATCAGCAAACCTGTTTGATTGCTACTGTTGTCTAAGTTAAGCAGCACAAGTGTTGGGACTTTATGTTGTACCCTGTTGATGGGAGGGTCATATTTTGGCATAAGCGGCAAAAATCGATGAACCCTTCCTGTCAGGTCAACAATTTAGGCTGATGAATGTTGAGTATTAGTCCTACTTTAATTAATTAAGGTAGAATGGGATGTTCAGAACAGGTCAGTACCAATTAAGGGAAGCTATCTTTTCTGCAAGGGTCAATATTTCTGCACCTTTCTGAACCTTAGCACCTAGTCGTATCTATACCATGGCGAAGTGATACCGTTAGTCCAAAATGCTCATAAGATAAGACGACTCAAGATAAGTTTCTCTGATAAAGTGGCCATTCATATAGTGTACATAATACATATGAAGTGGATAAGAGCAGTTGAAATGTATATTTAAAAAAAACGTATGTGAACACCAACCTAACCATTAAAATGTACCATGATATGAGCAATGAATGTCATGGGTTCCATTACATAATTTAAATGTCAAAATCCATTTACTTACTATGTTGCATATCTACAAAATACCAGTTTATTGTTTACACTGGGGATATTTAATTATGGGATATTTAATTTCGAAATATCCTATAATTTTTGTAAGCAGTATATTTAGGTAATAAGGAAGGTTTTACCCTAAATGAATGTCTGGTTTTACAGTGTTGGCATAACCTGGTTATTTCAACAAAACTAGGATATTTTCAGAGAGAAGAGCATGCAATAAAAGGTAGCTGCACCAGGAAATACATTCACTGACACATTTAACAGTGTGTTTGTTATGCTATGAATTGCCATTCAGTACAGTAAACCATGGGCTTATGGGTGGTTGAAAGGTGGGTGGACATGGTACAGTGGGTGGGAGGAGGTTTAGTGTTGGGTAGGATAATGGTAGGTGTTAAGGGAGGGGTGGGAGATTTGGAAGCTAAAGTTGTTATACTCTACCGTCTGTGACATTTTCATGTGTGTTTCCTGGATCATCTCTGTTCACACCCACCAGGGATTCACTTAGTGCTGTAACCAAGGCAAATGCATTTACTTCCAGGTGGAACATATGATGCGTTCATCATATGGTATTGCAAGCGTGGCGAGCATAATTTGGCGTGTATTATACTTTTATATTCAGATAAACACAGATTTGTCGTGCAGTGATGTTCAGTGTGTATTCATGCATATAACCTGGCATCTAATGGAAATGAAAACAAATCAAATACAGATTTATACACAGTCATATCAGAATATTATGACCAGTCACTGTCCATTACATTAGCATCTGTTTACCATATAGGAACACTTTGTGTTCTGTAATTACAGTCTTTGCTGGCCACCTTTCATCCTGTTATATGATGGTAAGGATCCTCTAAGAACCACCGCAGATCAGGTGCTATTTCAGTTCATTTCATTTTCGGCACTAAAGTGGGGTAGTGCATTGTGCCTGTATGACTGGACTAGACACAGCAGTGCTGCTGGAGTTGTTAGACACCTCATTGTCACTGCTGGTCTGAATAGACCATCTACCAGAAATATCCAGAGAACAGGGTCCTGTGAGCAATGATGAAGTAGAAGATGACTAACACAAATTGTGCAGTAATAGACTAGCTGGTCTCTCGGACTTTATATCTAAAAGATGGACCAACTGTGTAAGACTGCACAGTAAGTGGACACAGTGTTTAAAAACCCCAGCAGCAGTGCTGAGAATGATCCACCACCCAAATAGTACCTGATCTCTGTTCCTGACCATTAAAGAATAGGGTTAAAGGGGACTAACAAAGTATGCAGAGAAACAGACAGATTACAGACTATAACTATAGAACTACAATGTTCCTATTATATGGTAAATAGAGACTGATATATTAGACAGTGAGTGTAGAAATAAAGGGTGGTTATAATATAATGGAAATAAAAATATATAATCAGTGTAGTCTGGCAGGAGTTCAAACTAACCATGCAAACTGATAGGCGTACAGAAAAGCAAGCGACCAAAAGAATACACAAACAAAAAGAATACATGTGCAAATTGTATATTTATTATAAGAATATTCATTCTTATAATATGAAATATTATCATAAGACGTATAAGCAGCATGCAAGCAAATAAATATGATATCATTTAAACAGGAATGCATCACAAATCAACCAGAGAGGGCTGTTTTTATAAAATCGAGGACATATCAGTATAAGTAGAAAAGATTATACTCATTAAACCCATTGCAAATCAAATTCAGTAAAAAATAGAATAATATGCTTGCATCAGGGGCAGAACTGGTTCCCCCCCTCCCCCACAGAAGGCCTTCCCCTTGAACTCAAGAGCCTCTGGCAAGACAGAACCCTGTAACTCACACACCCTACTACTTCAGATGCCAGATCATCCTGGTCTAACCTTTACGCAAGTCCTAGGGAAGGTTTCTATGTAGCCAAGTGCTATTCAGAAAAAAAGAAAGATGAGTTATGAGGTTCTGCCTCTTCAGAGGCCATTAAGTCACAGAGCAAGAGTTCCCCTGTCCCAATTCTAGTATATAATAGCCTGATCATTTAAAATATAAAGTTAAAAGTTAATTATGTTAACACATAGGAGTTGTAGTTAGGTTTGTTGGCCTCAACTCTATTAAAACTTTCCATTGACATAATATCACTGTAACTATTTAATGCTATATCTAATCCTAATATTAGCCTCTTGATGCATACACAATTAGAAAATTCTATCGTCTATATCAAAGTAATTAAAAAACAAAAAACCAACCAGGTTTTATGCCTAGTTTGTTTAAGCTGTGTTTAAGAGGAATGTGATCAAGCCCTCTGAGTTATGTAATTGTATAATAAGTTATATAATTGATATGTTTGTGCATTTTTATCAAAGTGCGGGTAAATTAGTTTGAAAACAGCTCTTATACATAAGGTATGAAATGGAAAATAGACAGCAAGTGGAGAAACAAAGCATTCACAATGACAACAACAAAATAATTCTGTAAAATCAGAAAGTACAAACACTGAGTGATTGGCCTATATGAAAGTCCTAATTATAATATTTCACCATTACAGGTATCCAATGTACAATCCTATTTATATATAGAGAGGGAACATGAACATTAGGGCAGGTGTCCTGACTTTACTTTCTTTACACACTCATGAAGCAAAAGACCATGTGGCAGCCAAAGAAAAAGTGCAGAAAGCAGGTGGGATTAGCTGATATCCCAGAAGGAAAGTCTGAAGTAGTAAAAAATTACCTTCACTATCAGACATTGTGCCGTGAATGTCATCAATGAGCATGTAGCTGCGCCCTCTGGTAGGGTCTTCCCTGAGGTGCTGTTGTTGGGGGTCCTGAAGAGAGAGGCATGACCCAAACTGGTCACGGGAGTCGGCGGATATAGGCGGGAGCGGACCTGCAGATGCCCGTGCCATACCCATCGGCTGACCCACCGGACTCAGTGGGCTCTCCTCCTCAGAGTTTTGTGCCACTATAGGGATTCGCCCACGTCCACTCTGACCTATTGGCAAGCTGGTAGGCTTTGTTCTACCTGAAGGTGCCTGATAGGCAGAGGTCTCCGATGAAGCGTCACCCTCTGATTTGAGCCTCAGAGAAGAGCTGGAGATGTCTCTTTTGATGGACAGATCCAGACCATACATAGAAGATGGTCTAGAAGAAGGCCGGGAGCGGCTCCCACTGGGATAGGAGGAGTCATCTCCCAGAGTTGATCTCACACCAGAGCCCAGGTTAAGACACTGACCTAAGTTAAGTGAACCAGCTAAATTGGCCCCGAGAGTTGAACCAAGGTACTTCTGTTGTTCTGCAATGTTCTTACGAAGCCCAAAGGTGATCTCATCCTGTAGCAGTCTGCTTGACCTTGGTGAAGCACCACTGGATCCCAGGTAGCTACTGTAGTCTGTGTCTAAACCCCGACTGTCCTGCATGGAGGAATATTTTCCAATGCTGCTAGTGCTTTTGTGTTTCTGATAAAGCATAGATGTAGGAAGCTGCTTGGCTGCCTGCTTCTCCAAGGTTAATCTACTTATGCTGTACTTTTCTGTCTTACTGAAAGGCCTATAGCCTCCACTGCCTATACTTGTGCTAGGAGTATAGTGATGTGAGAGGCTAGCTAACTGTTCTAAGCTCTCTGTCCCACCTGTGCTCCTCCTAAACTCCTGCTTCAACTGCTGTTTTAGAAGCTTCAACTCATATGGGTCTTCCATTGGGTCCTCCTCATCTTGGGATTTAGCATAAGAATGAAACCTTGAGGAGCCCCCAAGGTACTCTGAACCCACATCTGCTGCTGTACGTCTCAAAAGGCGCTCTGCTTTGGCTAGTTCCCTCTCAGCAATTCCATAACTGGTGGATGAAAGACCAGACGTGCTTTTACCAAGCTCGTTTGTGTCCTCTAAGAGCATGTAACTTCTGGGGGTTTGGTGATGTTGGTCCAAATCGGCATAAAAGGAATCTGCTGACACACAAGACATGGGACTTCCCGCCATGCTGCCACCTCGGTCTTCCAGACCATGCAGATCAAGATGACTGCCATACTTCCCTCCCAGATAGGACGAGTTTTCATAGTTGGTGGACACTTTGGTGGCATCTAGTTCAGACAAAAGTGCAGCTTGTTGCCTAGCTTTCTGCTGTAGGAGCAGCAACTGGTGATAGCTTTGCTGCTGGGAAGCAGTGAGAGAGGGCACAGAAGAGTAGATAGACTGCGACTGGTAGGGCTGTTGAGACTGGTAAAGGGATTGCTGATACTGAGGGTAATGATACTGTGAGTACTTGCCATACTCATATTTAGTCTGCGGTGGAACAAGATCATCTAGTTCAGACTGTGGAGCAGTACGGGGACGCTCAAGTCCATGTCCACTTACCTCTTCTCTACTTTCACCTCTTCTCGTCTCACGGATATTGCTCACCTCACTGTCAGACATATAGTCACGGTCCTCAGCAACCCCCTGCAGGTATGCCCTTTCTCGCTTCTCTCTTTCTATAAGTAAGGCATCTTTTCGTCTGTTGATGCCCATCTCAAGGTATCGTAGTTTAGCATCAATCTCCTTCTCTTCCTCGTCTAATTCAGCCTGTTTCTTACGCAGTTTAGAGGATTCCCGTTCAACCAGGTCCAGCTCACGATCAATGTCCTGCAGGATTTTTGCTCTTGCCATGTTTGAGTTTCGACAGAGGCGGCGACGGGCAGAGGCTGTGCTGTACACTGTTGGGCCAGCATTGGCAGCCTCTTCTTCAGAAGGTGGGTTAGGTAGGGTTCGCTTAACTTTCTTCTGTGTCCCAGTAGGAGTGCTACTTGGGGATCCTTTACCCTTATGGGGACATAGAACAAGCAACATACCCATTACTATTGTTATACAACCAGGAATAAGATTCTCTGCACATTTTAGCTCTACATTTTAGTCTTCAAGTAGCAACTAAAGACCTCTTCACTCAGCACTGAAAATGTAAGTGCATATTTAAAACAAAATTTTGTTGATTTACCACATCGGATTCTAGCAGGTACTGGCTGGATTGTGCTCTTGTGCTACTGGTTATTTGCACTAACATGAGGTAATGTCTGCTAATAAGAATACAAAACACTTCTGTAAGTCACTCTGGATAAATGCTGTAAAACTTGACCATTGTAATAATGGGAACACTAGTATTATCACGACTGCTTTTGTTCATTGTCAGGACCAATTCCAAAATTTGAAGAATCACGTTGCCATTAAAAATAGAAATTCAGTTAGACACATGACCACGATAAGCGCAATAATTTGTCAGTAGTTAGCAGGTACCTATCTCTCAGGAAAGATGCTTTATGTAATTGCATAAGTCATCATATACACTTCTCTCAAAAATGTGGGAATATTTAATAATGGGAAATTCCATTTTGAAATATCTCCTAATATTTGTGAGCAGTATAGTTTTGTTTCAATATGCTCGATAGAGTTTTAGCTGAGGATGGATGCTCAAAAGCACTCAGAGATTTAACTTTGAGTAAATAAGCCAAATGCAACACGTGGACATTTTTTGGAAATCTTTTGTAAAACAGGTTGCAACTCCAGCATGGAAAAACATATCAGCATGATATTGAGTTTCAGCGAGGAACCGACTAGAGGTGTTCGGCCGACTTTGTTCTCACAAATGCCGAAAAAAAAAAATCTTTATATGTTTACATTCATATTTTGTCTGCCCATTTAAACCAATTATAGGCAATGTGCCACATATTATCAGCAGTAGAGATGACTTTTAAATAATAATAAGAATATTTAAAGAATGAAAAAAGTTTGGTGCCCTTTGGTCATTGTTTTAGTACATTAAACCATGTTGAGCTTTGTTCATCAAGCGTTTCAGACTCTCAGGCATTAGCTACCTCCACAGACAATGCTACACCTCACTAGCATACCCTGTACAGCCAGCCTGTGATACCCTTTCTCATTAGCAAATGAAAAGGCAAACATTTTTACACATTCAGTTTCATATAGGAATGTTTTCAAAATAAATAATATTTTCCACCATTTTTTCACCACATAGATATTAAACATTGAAATAGATAAGAAACAGAATCAATAAATGGACTTGGAATCAGAATCAATAAAATGAAACCGATACTCAACCATAGTACTAACTATATTATATACAGAGTAATTATTACATAAATAAGACAGATCACATAGACACAATACATAATTTTCATAAAACGTGGGAACTGTGAAAGGTTTTACTCACAGAGTAACCCTCAGGATACTGGAAATTCAATGCCCTCTCTTCTGCAGTTGGACTCATTGGTTTTGGGTCAGACAATGACCTCTGGATTACTTTTGGTGCCCTGGGACTAGCAATAGGCACCATGCATGAATCCACGGGACGCATTTTCTGTGGGCTAGTCTCCGTGACTGTTTTCTCATAGGACACAAATTCTAGGGATTTACTAGGAGACATACAAGGAGATATTGGTGAATAAAGGACTTTCGGGGATTTGGGGGGAGCTGGAGTGACTTGAAGTGTGGACTTATCTGTTTTGAGGTGTGGAGACTGGCTAATCTCAAGAGGGGTAGGACGTTTCTTAGAAGAAGAATTTACGTCTGAGTCCGGAATATCAAGCCTGGTGTCCAGCTGCACACTGTGCCCTCTAAGTGTTCCTGCTGAGTCGGTCTGTACAGAAATTTCTGTATGTGCCTGCACTGAAACTCCACTACTCTCAACTGTGCTATATTTACCACCTCGTGGCCTGCTACGTCTGCCTCGAGCAGGAACTTCCCACTCATCCTGGTCTTCATCATCTGTTTGTACACTACTATCTACACTCTTCTTGGCGCTCTTCTTTTTTCGTCCCACAGCGTAGGCCTTTTCTGTGTTGTCTTCCTCATCAGTTTGACAACCACTGTCCATCTTTTTGTCTGGAACTGCTATTTGGGTCTGCTCATTTATCTCATCAGGATACATTTGTCTATATTTTTGCTCCTCCAGCTGCATCCTAAGCTGTTCTTGGAGCCTCTGAATCTGTTCTAACTGCTCCTGTTGCTGGGCGTAAGTCTCTTTTTGCATCATGAGGTGAGCTTGCCTCTCTTCCTCCTGTTGGCACAAGATGTGTTGTTTCATTGCTTGTAGCTCTTCTAGCTCTTTCTGGACTAAGAGTTGTTCCTGCTCTCGGAAGCGCTGTATCTCTTGTCTCTCCCACTCCAGTTCCTCTGCAAGACGCTGCTGTTTTATCTTCTCTAGTTCAAGAAGCTCACGCTCCATCTGGTACTGCTCATCACCTGGAACCATGGGTGAAGAGAGGGCTTCTAATGAAGCTGCAATCGCCTCTAGAGAGGCATCTGTGTAGTCCAGGACTGCTGCAGTGGTTACTGTAGGTGGTCCTTCTGAGACAGTAGTGGAGAACATATCCTTCGAAACGCTTATCTCCAGGTTCAAGGGCATATCACCTTGCTCCTCTGCTGTAGTCACAGTAGGAGTGGTGAGGAAGCTTTGCGATCTAGTGAGAGGCTGATGTTGCAAATTTGACAGCGACGGCATTGTGTCACTAGTATGCATGCCTGACTGAGAGTTGTATGTTGTGCTGAAGATAGATCCAGGTTGGGTAGTTATAGCATAGGTTGAAGGAACCGGTGCTGCTACAGAGGAGTAAACCACCCCGTTTGAGGATCTGAGGACACTGGAACTTCCAAAGTGTGTTCCACCGACAGACGTAATTCTAGCTTGGGTGTACTGTGGGATTGTAACTGCAGTAAATGCTCCTGTGGCTTTGCTTGTGTAGTCCACAGCTTCACCTGTTAAGAGTTCAAACTGTAAATAATCAGCTCACACAACGCACAAACAGATTTGTTTCCAGATTATGGAAAATCCAAAGCCCAGAAAAAGATTCATGCAAAGACATGCAAATGAATAAAAAAAATTGAAAATGCAAACATGCAATGTCCAAAGAAAGAAAAAAAAGATTAAAAAAAAAAGCAGAAAGATGTCTCAGCTGGGAATTAGAAGCGGCAACTCAAAACAAAGTCTGTGGGAGAGCTTTGCAATATCACACTGACCTGCTATAGACATCTTTCCTGACGTAAGATCTACAGCCCCCTCCATCTCTCTGATGTAATCATAACTATTCTTACTCTTGTACAGGAAGAGACCAGCCTCAGCCAAATTTGTATCAGACATTGAGGGTTTGATTCCACCGAGCCTTCTCATGCCATAAGGGGAGCGATCGTATTGGTAGTGATCATCCCTGTATCCAAAACGGTCCTCTGGTAGTGGTGCTGAAGGTTGTTGGGTGGTACAGCTACCTGCAAATGGAAGCTTGTAGACTACATCGCAGCAAACCGCACGCCTTCCTGCTGTTAGGTCTACAGGTTTCCCATCATCCTCTGGGATCACCGCTGTAACTACCTCTGTTGTGGACCCATCTACAGACACCATGGTTTGTACAGGTTTTATAGTTGTGAGATCAACTGCACCAGATACAGTGGTTTCCAAACGAGGTGGAATACTTGCCATGCTAAGACCATTATTTGTTACTGTGGGGGTTGCAGTCACAGGAACAGGATGTGTTTTGCCCACTGTTGTGGAAAGATTGATTGGTTTTTCTGGTTGAGAATCAACAGGACGATAAATAATTTGGGAAACAGGTTCAAAAGATTTAGCTGTTGTTAACTGAAGGGGTACCGTGGTAGTCTGGGGAAGATCGCTGCCATATGCTATTGTCGCAGAACAAGTCAGGATGGTGATGGTGTCAGTTACAACAGACACTGAAGAAGTATCAGTGCTCAAGTTCATTACAGACGACTGAACAGCACTTTGCTGCCTCCCGTTCCCATCGGCCAGGATGGACTGTCTTTGTGACTCAGATGATGACAGATCCATACCTTTCATTTCTATATTTGTTTCTGTTTTTGGAGTGCGCAGATCAACAACTTCTCCTTGATACCCATGCCCATTCTGTACTTGCACTGGTTGGGATTTTAAATTTTCAGGGACAGTTGGTACACCAACTGGTCTAGTAATGGGAGCAGAAGGAGGTGATCTTTCATGCACGACAGACACTGTTGTTCTTTGGACTTCAGCGGTTACTACCTGGACACCAACATTTGGAATCACTGATGAAGGCTGTGAAGCAGAAATGGCCTCATAGACATGGCTCATGCTTGAAATGACCTTTTCTGGACCACATATTTCTTGACTTTCTATAGATTCTGTAATTTTTGTAAAAGCTAATGGTACCCTAGTTGTTCTTGACTGTGGTGATTGCTGCATGTTTGGTGCCTGAGGTTGGGGCTGAAAAGCAGCCTGTTTGCTAGGTGATGTTGGACCAGGAGGACTAGTTGGGGCTTGGGTTGTCACGCCTTCTATGGGTGAACCAGGCTGTGATGGTAGAGTAATGACCACATACGTATCATGCAAAGACTTCCCAAACCTTGGAGAGGTAGGGGATTTTATTGGTGATGTAGCCCCTTGTTTACTGTCAACTGCAGGACTTAGATTCAGCACACCATCCTCGTTGCTTGTGGGTAGTACATTTGGCCTTACTTGGGAATATGTGTAAGAAATTTGCTGAGCACTTGACATAGGCTTTGGAGCTATGGGTGGCTTGACTGGCTCTCCTGGTCTGTGACTGAATGTCAGGCCTGCAGGGATTGAGGATGGCTTTGGAGGCACAGGGGGCGGAACATGTGACTTGCAAGGTGGAGCCATGGGTCTTATCTGGGCATTTGTACCTGTAGTTGAAAAACTTACTGGAACTGTTCGTTGGGGAACCTGAGGTGGAATCTTTTTAGGGTAAACAGCAGGTTTAGGTAAAGTAGGAGGTGGCAGAGGTGGGGGAACAGGAATGTCTATTTTCTCTTGAGATGCACCTCTACGTAGAATTATTGGCTTGGGAGGGACAGGTGGAGCGGTTGATATTATACTTGGTACTGTTGGAGTGTACTGTGGTACAGTTGGCAAGGGGGATGCAGCTGAGTCAGAACTGCCAGAAACTACAGAATGGGTTGGAGTAGAGAAAGCATCCACTTGTGTTATGGCTGAAGGCTTTGACAAGTCAACTACACCAGGTTGCTCACTGTTAATTGGATCAACCACAGCAGCCTTTTGTGGCAATACCTGTGACTGTGCTTCTGCCTTTGATGAAACGGAGTCTGTAGTTGGTTGCTCAGATATTTTTTCAGCAACTGATGATGCAATATATGAAGATGTACATGTATAAACTATTTCAGTGTCCTGATTTTGATCTACATAGCTTTCCTCACCAGATTCCTCTTCACCTGAGGAGCATTGAGTGACAGTCAGGTCAGGTATTGAGAGAATTCTTCTCTGAGGGGCAATCTCAGTTTTTTCATTAGAAGTAATCTCTTTTTCATGTGTTCTATCATTCAGATCAGGGACTGCCTGTGTTGGGCTTATGCCAGGTGTAAGAACAAAACTCTGTTTTTTCATAAGTTCCTCATAGGCTTCCTCTGCATTTAACAATGGCTTCCCATCCTTGCCTACTTGGCCAGCAATTACTGTAGAGATTGTGTCTTCTCTTGTGTCAGTTGATTGAACGCTTATCTCTGACTTAGGCAATTCTTTCATTAAGTGATCTCCTTTCAGCTGTTGTTCTTTAAGCAACATTTCATTCTTTATTTTTATCATATCTTCATAGACTTCATCTGGAGATCTCAGTTTTCTTGCTTTTTCTGGTACAGATATTTTGTCTTGGTCCTTCTCAGCATATGTATCCTCAATCAGAGATTCATAGGCATAATCTTCAATCAGCATGCCCCCATAAAGGGATTCTTTACAAGATGGAAGTTCCTCTGCAGTTGGAGATTTTGCTCTGAGTATTATCTCCTCATAAACTTCATCTGGGGTCTTCAGTGGCTGATTTTCCTTTGTTTCTTTTGACTGGTTATCAGCATGTTGCTCATCTGTTGGAGAATATAAGGAAACGGATATTGGAAGCTGATACACTTTTTGGACAGCAGCTATCTTCTCTGGAAGAATCTCAAAACCTTCTGGTTCTGATTCCACGCTTGGGGAAAAATCTGAACAGGAGGATCTACGGTATTCCTCCATCTCTGCCTCCTGTCGAAGCTCCTCTGTTGGAGAAGCATCTTCAATTGGTGAAAGGTTGCTTGGTGGAGTTTTTGTATGTTCCCTCCTTCTCTGTGCACGGATTTCCTCTTTATCTTTCTTTGATTTCTTTCCAGAATTCTTTTGCTTCTCCTGTTCTTTCAGGAGGTCTTCTTCTTCACGCAGCTCTTCTTCTTCAGACGAATCCTCAATCGTAGGCAATATCTGGCCTGACTGCCGGTGCTTGGCTTTCCTGTGCTGTTTTCCCTCACCACTGCTTCGAATATGGCCTGGGCTGCTGCTATCACTGTCTTCGTCAAGAGAAGACAATGAGGTCGGAGACGTTCCTGGAGTGAAACTGGAAGCATGTAAGCTTGAGGAGCCTTCACCTCTGGACCTGTCATCTGGGGAATCGGTGAGGCTCTCAGGTTCACCATCGTCTGAAGTCTGGCGAGCAGTGGCCACTGTGGTGAGTTCAATTGTTTTGAAATGGCGAATACCAGCCCCATTTTCTGCAGAAGGCTGCTCCATTTTACCTAGTTCCCCAATTTTAGCCACAGAAATAATACTTTTGCGGTCTGGCTCATCATCAGGACTGATGCTGCTGTTTTTAAGGAGATATCTTCCTTTGCTCAACTCACTTTTCTCCTTGGCAAATTTCTTTCCATGTTGATCTAGATCTTGCTTATCTTCATATATCGCTTTATGGCTTTTAATATTTTCCTCTTTAGATGGTGATACATACTCATCAGCCCTCTGCTTACAAATCAGCTCCTCATTAGCAAAACTTGGACCCTCTCCTCTTATTTCTTCTCCTGGAGTCTTATCTGTTTGGCTTAAAGGTGAAGAATCGCCATCGCTACTGTCTTCCAACAAATGTTGTTTGAGCTCTACTGGGACAACCAGCTTTGTCCTCTCTTTTTTAGGACCTGCAGCATTATCCTTCTCTTCTGTAACCTGTTTGTTTTCCTCTGAACTGAATTCTTGAGTCACTGGCAATGTCTCAGGTTGGCACATTGACTTGACTGACTCACTTTGTGATTCATCTTTAGAGGGTGTTGCCTGAGCCTCGAGAATAGGAAGCACAGTACTCTCCAACTTTGCCAGATCTGAAGGACTGGTGGGACTGCATTCTTCAGTTTTGTCTTTATCTTTTTTCTGTAAAGCAGAAAACACAAATTTGCAATGAAAACAGATTAAACATTGACAGTATAACACTGGTCTAAATATTGATCTAAAATGGCTAGTAGGGCTTTTTCAGCATTTTTCCACAAGTATAAAAATGCTATACAACTCATTACCTGTTCCAACTGGTCATTGCCATTAGGTTTTATCAATGGCCTTGGCCCATCTTGATTTTTCTCATGAGTGTCTGGAGATTGATCTTCCACAGATGTTCTTCCTTTTGCTTGTTTACAAACTAAAGTGTAAGGAGCAGGTGATTGTACTACAGGATCAGAGGTATTGTATACAGTTTCAGCCTTACATTGGGTAATGGGGGTTTCTTTAGTAGGTTCTAAGGGTTTAAGGGTTTCTTTTACAGCATCTGGTTGTAGCTTTTGATCACAACTAACAAGTTCACATTCTTCACTAGCAATCTGAGCCAAATTATTTATTATTTCAGATGGAGACTGCCCTCCATTTGATTTGATTTCTTTCTCTGATTTGAGCTCCATCTTAACATTAACTGTTCGAAATAGAAATTCTTGGACACTCTGCTCTGGTGGAACAGCTTGTGTAGTAGACTGTTCTGGATCTTTTTCAAAGGCTGTGCCTACCATTTGAATTATTTCCTTATTTTTGGGCAACCTAATTTCTGTTTCTGGACATACTGGAGCAGAGCATGAATCATCCTTTTTAACAAAACACTCATCTCCAGTCTGTACATTATCACTTTCTGCCTCTACTTTTCTGTCCTCTGAGATCTTTCTTACGCAGTTATCTTCAGTATTTGAAGAGGGCAATGACATCTGCTCTGACTGTTGCATGAACTGGTTAACTACTAAAGCATCTGAATTTGGAACATTTTCTGAGTCTCTGTGCTCTACTGTAATGCATCTTAAAGCTGTTTGATACTTGTTTATCCCAATTTCCTGTTCTGTATCCTTAAGGTTTTTGTCCTCTGGATTTTCTGTACATGGGACAATTGCTTTTGAGTGGTCCTGCACTGACTGCATATTCTCAGACAATGATTCATTTGAGAGATCAGTCATTTGAGAGATCAGACCAGATTCCTTTGCACTTTTAAGCTCTGTTTCACTTCGCTCTTCTATTTCAAGCTGAAACTCCTCTTCCTTTCTGGCAGTACTGATCTGATTCAGACTTTCCATGATTTCTCTTCTATCATTATTTACTTCATGACCTTTTTTAGGGGTTTTGCTATTTTTATTAGAATCTGAGTTACCACCATCATCAAATTTGGATATAGAAACCGCTTGGGTTTGTGGCATAAATCCGGCCTCTTTATCCACAGGATAAACAAACATCTCTTTATGAGGATAGTTGTCAGTGTTCTCTGTAGTGAAGAATGTGCCTGATGTAACCATCCCTGTACTTAGAAATATAGTCTGATCTGAAATGTCACATTTTGTTGTTATTTTAGATTCTTTTGGTTCCTCTGGAACTGGACAAGCAAGGGCAGACTGAGCTTCTTGTGTGCTTTCACTAGTATTTTCATTATGTGTTGTTGAGCCTGGCAACCTTTCAGTATTCTCACTAACCACCCCACCATCATCCCTTTTGAGATTCTTCGTCTCTACAGCTCCTTCTGATTTAATTGCTGGGATTTCAGAAAGCTGGACAGATGGTGTACTAGTAGAAACATGGTCAGTACCAGTATCTGTAAATTCCATTCCTTGTGTAAACTGATCTGAAATAAGCACATGTTTATCGTTCATGCTTTTTGCACTTGTCTGCATGTTATTCACTGACATGAGCTCAGCAGAGCATTCCTCTCCATTTATATGTGGTGAATCCTCTTCATAACCTTCATCCCACACTACATCATTTTCTGTAGTTGAGTGTACAGCCTTCATGACTGGCTTTATGTCTTTTAATTCTGTTACCTCCAATCTCTCTTGGCTGGTCTCATCTTTGTTGGCGTCACTGCAATTCTCATCAGCACTTTCAAGTGCAGTTGACAACTCTGAATTTTTTGCCTCATTATAGGCATCACCTGAAGCTAAATCACACATAACTGATTCACTCTGATTCTGCTCGCTTTGTTCAGCGTTTTCTATCTTTTTACGAGGCACAGTTTCCCCTGCTATTTCAGACTGATTGGCATCTGCCTCTTTAACCTCTGATATAACCCTGTGGACACTATCAGCGTGCAAGGTGGATGCTTTGACGGTGAGCACAGATGAAGTCGATATGCCCTTTGTGTTTTCACATGCAGTGTCAAGTGTTTGCTCTTCTGTTGGCTTTGGTACTACCTGTATGCTTTCCAGGTCTGTCTGTATCTCGTCCTGTTTCACTGCAGCTGACTCTACTACAGTTTTACTGTTATCTGTAACTGAGTCAAGCACAAACTTGTCAGTTGAAGCCTGAGTTATACTGGGGGTTATTGTCAGTTCTTTGGCAGGGGTAGCAGGGGTGGAGGAGACAGCTCTAGCTGGAGAAGAGGGATGAGTTGGTTGGGATTTAGGAGAAGGTATAGGTGGCATATCCCCAAGTTTTCCAGAGAGAGCTCTTTGGGTCTGGCAGTTCAGGCATAGCCACTCTTTCTGTAAGACAATAAGCAAACAAACAAATGTGGCTAATTAATTTATATGACATAATATAACATTAATAACTTAATTGAACAAAATCTTACTAAAAGCGTTGGCCGCTCATATGCTGGTCCTTGTTTTGAATTTTCATGGCATGTCCTGTAGTGCTGCTCAGCAATCCTCTATTTCTCTATCCTCAATTTACTCTTTATCACTGTTATTTTAATGGGACACAGAACATTATACTGGGCCACATGCTCCAGTAACATGGGTCTGATGATGCCCCTGGTACATGCATCTTCAAGTATGACACACAGACCTCTAGGTCCTCCTATAAATAATTAGTTCTCCAGTGCAGTTTCGGTTTGCTCATCTAGCAAATCAAACAGAAGAGGTTGGAATGCAAACAGTGGTGGCCTAATTGTTAAGGCTCTGGATTATAATAATTAGTAACCAAGCTGCCACCATGGGTTAGGTTCTCAACTTTTAACTCCTCAGTTCTATTGCAAGAAGTTCATTAAATGCTCTATAATACAAATGCAAATGGGGCAACAAAAATGCATTTTCAACTGCTTTTTAAGCTCTCAAAAGGCTCTTTAGCTTCTTTAATCATTAATTCACATTAGTATGTGGTTGAAGTTCAGTAGAATTATTACAACTAATCAGCACAAATAAAAGTCATTATCCAGACGACAGTGAGACTGCTCTACACACTTCTTCACTGCCATCTCATACCATACTAAGTTAATGCTTGTATAAAAAAATCAACTAAAGAGACCGGAATACAGACAGTGGTGGCACAATGGTTAAGGCTGTGGATTATAATCAGAAGTTTGTTAGTTTAAACCAATCTCTAGTCAAGTCAAGTGGTTTTTATTGTCATTTTAGCCATATACAGTGGTGAACAGTACACAGTGAAATGAAATAACGTTCTTCCAGGGCAAAGGTACTACATAAAACAATAGACTAAACAATACAACATAAGTGCATGTGTGCAGTAGCATGTGCAACGATACAAGAAATTTTACAAAAAAAATAATGCAAGTTAGCAAGTTAGCAAGTAGTGTAAGCTGTAAGGTGCAGTTGTGTACATTTTGGAGTAAATGCAAACATTAGACACCGCAAACACTGTAAACACAATCTGCCACAGTTCTTAACTTAACTTAACTGTTCAGCTCAACTGTAAATAGTTCAAGAAGAGAATAAGAATCTACTAAATGCTGTATATATACACAAATAAGGGACAAAGATACCTTCTGGACTACAGAGGCAGTTCAGCTTCTTTATTCATTAATTCACACTAGTATGTGGCTGAATTTCAGCATAGCTCATTACTACAACTAATCATCAGCACAAAAATGAGAATTCGCTTCATTGCAAATCTGTGAACCAGCAATGTCAGTAAATGCTCCAAACACTCCACTTAAGTTTAGGTTTGCAGTGCTTCTAAACTATTTCAGTAAATAGCAACAACATATGTCATCGTTATTGTCAAATAAGACTGCTCAGAAAATTAGGGGATATTGCATTAAAATGAAATATCCCCCAATTTTTGTGAGAAGTATATCATATCATACACATATAGCCAGAGGAAGCAGAACAATGCAACAGCTGGTGGATGAAGTGAGCTGTGTTACACTTACTGTTGCCAAATGTTCCCTACGGATTCAGCTGTACATCCTAATCTACAGTCAGCAAGTCTGGGATTTCTGTTCCACATGATCTTAAAAACACAGCAGATACCCTCCAATAACTACTATTACCTAGAGTCATTTTACAGATGGACTGATACTAAGGGTGTGCGATTATGTCTATCATGTCTATGATAATATCTTGACCCTTATTTTTTAAAAATATGTGTGAGCTGACATTATTCATTATGTCACAAACTTTGCAAAAGAACAGCTAAAAACACCATAAGTTATCATATTTCACTACATCACACAGTCACATAAGATAGACTACTGTGCATGAAGTGTGATAGTTCCACAAATCAAGCTATTGTTCTGCCATAAAAGCATATGACAGAAGTTAAAAACGAGTAAACAAACTGGCCCAGGGGACAAATTCAGACACCGCCAACCTCTCAGTTCCACTGGTAGATTTAAGTGCTCATGCATCCTCACACACTTAGTGGTAGTCTGGTGAATAAATCTGAATAAAAATGTGAATGCTACAGAATGTGAAATACTGATTCTGTGCCGATGTCCTGAAAAGCTGTGCTACCTTATCAGATAATAATTCGCATAATTCTACACGTATCTGTCAGTGTGCTACTACAGCGAGCATTAATAGAATAGCAGTTAACTTCTGGGAAGAAATTACCCTACAATTTGTATTATGTAAAGCACATTATAGACTTATCAGAATGAACTACATTTATTTATAGTGCATCCGGATAAGATATTTTAGTCTATAAATCTATGCTACATATAGTTTTACTACAGGCACAAGAGTGGAAACAGAGTGTGAGGTATTTTCTAAGGTAAAAGTACAGGAGACAAGCATCCATCAACAAGCTACATGCATTTTAAATGGCTAATATTTGGCTATGCTTTTATAAGTTATATATTGAGAAAAAAAGAAACACTTGATAATTATTATCTAAAAACAGTGCAGCTTGAGAAAACAAACATATACACATGACACAAACAATTTAATCCAAAAGACGCACTGTAAATAGAGGATGTAATTATGGGCGTGGCGCTAAATATCAGAACGCTGATGTGAAAGTAATCTGCGAGTGTGCTGTAGCACTAGGTCGAACAGTTTGTTGGGAGCCTGGTGGCGGAACCCAAGCCGGGGCGCGTCTCATTGGGAGCCGTCAGCCGATTGGGTTGAAGGCCCCAGAGCGCCAGAGGGTGAGCATGAGCTCTAGTGTGCGTGCAGTGCGAATCGATCGCAAAAGGCACGGAAGCACTAGAGGGCGAGCGTGAGCTCAAATCCATCGCGGAGGGAGCGCACGTATAAGCCGAGCCAGAGCGCACCCGAGAACGGAACGAAAACCCCTAAAAGTGTCCCTCAAACGCTAAATAACTCAGGCCGTACCGTAACAGTTTTGCCAAATGTTACCTACGGACTCAGCTAACCATTTTAATCTACAGTCAGAAAGTCTGGGATTTCTGTACCACATAATCTTAAAAACACAGCAGGTACCCTCCAAGAACTAATATTAACATCCACTAACTTTAATTTACACTTCAGTTCTGTTTTAAACACAGTTCCAGCTTTAAACTGTGTGTTTGTTTGTTAGACAGATCGGTGCGGACCATACCTGTTGAGTCTCATGTTTTGGCCGGGAAACTACCGTATTTTCCCCCTCTTTCCCACCATCCTCCTGTATTATTATTTTCCCTTAAATTTCCCATGTTATATTATAATTTTAAAAAACATTGGGCTAATGGGACGACTCCAAGTGCGGGGGACAATTTCCCTCATTTTTAAATCCAAAACTTGACAGGTATGGTGTGGACACACGCTGACGATATGGCTGTGCTAGATTTCAGTTTTGTTCCAAAGTGCACTAGAGTCTCTTCCTATATAGTGAATTGCTATAGTACTGCTGAGGGAGCAGTGACCTTATGTTATCTGAGATACAGCCATGTCTTCAAGGTTCTAGTTCTTCACTGTAAGTGAACGGCGTTTGCAGTACGCAAAGTAAGCAGCGAAGAAAACACAGAGAACAACAGTAATAATTAATATGTGAAATTTGACAAAGCTAAAGCTAACTCTGCCGAGAGTACAGTACCAGACACAGTCTGCATTTTAGTTTATCGCACACCCCTGTTTGCAGTGATGGATCATAGGTGCATCATTCCATCACTGACAACCATACAGTAGTTTTTATTTGTAGGAATTCATATTTGTAGGAATATCATTGCATAATCATTATGACTAATCATTTTTTGTTTATTAGGATTACACAGACAAGAAAGGGGCGAGTGAGTGATGTGTGGGGATTATCAACCACAATGCTTTGTTAAAAGAGCAGTAAAAACAAGGAAAGCATTTCAAATCTGAAGCATGAATTCATGCCTGAGGCATGAATAGTAATGTCATGTGTGGTACAGGCACACATCATTGAGCTCTTTAGAAACTAATGCGAAAAGTATAGATTTTTCATTCATTTTTTCCAGTTTGGCAATGCTCAGTTCCCATGCAAACATTATCCTATATCCTTTCAGTGCCATTCATTATGTCATGCCTTACCACTTCCTGCTAGTCCAAGGTGATGAGATCCTACATCATACAAGTTGCATAAATTGCAGTCTTGGCACTTCTGACTGAGGTCACATTATCACATGTAATTAACATATCTGATTTCAGTACTGTAACTAAAAGTCACTCAGATCACTATTGAAGAGGGCTGCTTGAATGCATTTTGCGTCACATTGACATTTTGTCCACTTTTGTCTGCAGTGCAAATGTAGCTTTTGAAAAGGAGCAAATAAAACCGTAAATAGTTTATAATAAAGCAGCTAAGGAAAAATAAACCTTGAATCACTCCATCTGTATTTTGTTTGTTTGTGTCTAGTTTATGAATAGGGTACATAAATTTTAATCATGACAAAGCCACATTCATTAATTGCAGTAATGTAATCTCACAACTGCAGTGCAAATTTCTGCACACTGACAGAGGAATAATAATGATAAATGAATGACTAACAGGTAGTCACTGCGCAAAGTCCTGTATTTAGTCTACACCCAAGTATAATCAGCCACATAAAACTAACTTCTGGGGTAACCATCTTCAACTTTACCAGTATTTTAATTTTGATTTGGGCAGGACACATGAAAATCCTTTTCCATGTCATATACTGGGGACTGTGGTAGCCTAGCGGTTAAGGTACTGGACTTGAATAGACCTGATGGTCCAGGGTTCAAATCTCACCTATGCCAGAGCTGCCACAGATGGGTCCCTGAGCAAGACCCTTATTCCACAATCGCTTTGTCAGTAAGACTGTATTAGTTGTAAGTCGCTCTGGATAAGGGAATCTGCTAAATTCCGTAAATGTAAATATACTGTCAAAGGAAGTGAGCACAAATGAGAAAGAAACAAAGATTAATCGTTTGGTAATTTATCCACATTAAAGATATCTGTTCTTCTAGGCACTGGCCATAGGGAGCAATTCACAATCCTAATTTACATATTGTGTTTGCTTGTGTTGTCAACTGTGCAATAATCCTTATTGAATCACCTGCAATGCATGAACAAATGACTCACATATTCAATTAAATTGTTTGCTCAAGCAAATTCTTAATGCTTAATTGTGATCTTGTAATCAGGATCTTAATGCTTAATTTAATAGGTTATAATTAAGTAACTCCCTGAATTATTAAACACAAACTCTAACCTGTAATGTAGAATGCACTATATATGTAAACATAAAGAGCTTCCTAATGTTTGCTACAATAAATGAGCACCTGTTTCTTCAGAAGTGCTCTTATGCATTTGACAGGATTGGAAAGGCTGTTCACACCCAGACAGAGCTTCCTGTCAAATGAAGAAACTGGAGCAAGTGTGCGTGTGTGTGTGTGTGTGTGTGTGTGTGTGTGTGTGTGTGTGTGTGTGTGTGTGTGTGTGTGTGAGAGTGCGAGCGTGCGCGC
>JAUZST010052209.1:0-24600 GCA_034779995.1 Parotocinclus haroldoi | reverse complement strand
TCCACTATCCTGCCGAAATACTTCATGAATCACATCGATGAAAGACAGAAATGTGTGAAGATCGATGATCAATCAAGTGACTGAGAGTCAGCCGCGACTGTAAGGGTAATCCATCCATTACAGATACCACTGTCTTTTTCTCACCGGCCTTTGCTTTGGGATACTAATACTGCCGTGTTGTTGTAGGTGTGTTTTTCCTTATGTGCTGTCCTTATCAACAACTCAGCACTGTTCCTGTTGCCTTTCATTTCAAAGTGTCTGTTGCTGTATAATCATATTTTATAGAAAGGGGTGCCAGAAATGCAAGGCTACAATGCTTCAACTTGTCCACTGGACACAAATGAAGGCATGGAAGGCAGCAGTTCACTGTTTGACATTTAGTGGTGGGTTAGTGAATTTTATGCCACCTGTCCTCTTGCTTATAATTAGCGTGGTGAAGTATTGCACTGTGGTACACAGGCGTACATGTATTATCATTAACGAACATCTGGAGATGAACAGCTTGCGGCTGCTGCTTGGTGTGACCCTGAGTGGGGCGGCTCAGTGAGCCCAGAGGAGGTGAATGATGGTGGAGGAGGATTTGTCAGATCTGGGGCATTCCCAGGAGTGGCAGTTTGTCTCTGCTGACAAACTGCACTCACCTGAAATGTTGTTAATCCGAAGCTTGTGGTAATGTGAACAGTTTGTGTAGTAGTTGATGCCCTCTACCTTTTCTTTTACGTTGACTTTGTAATGTCTTCTTGTTTTAGTTGGCACATACAGTATTTCGAAAGGCCTGGCCTTCTCATGTGCTCATCTTTATTTTTATCTATTTTCTTCTCTTCTCTCCTGATGGAATATGCCATATGGTTTCAAAGTAAGAATTTTGGATGACTAATTGCCCGTATGAACAATGATGACATTACACAAACACAAAGATGTTATTATTCATTTGCCACCAAAAACTGCACTCATCTTTATGCCTTCATATAAATCTAAAAGAGGAGACAATTCTGCCACTGTTTGATGGTAGAGGCTGCCAATTAAACCTGGAAGCGTATATGGGTCCTTCATTATAGAAAGAAAACAAAAGAGAAAAGATATGATATGGCAGATGGATCCAATGGGATGCATCATAACTTGTGAATAGTGAATGGTGAGACTTTGGCCAAGGTCACCAACCCCAGGGAAAAGATGTGGTCATGTGTACTGTTCTACTATTGTATACTACATAAATGTATCGACATGCTGAGAGCTGCTAGCCATCATCTCAGATTTTTATTGGCAAAAGGAGCAAGGGATCATGTTTATGTGTAGAATAGCCATAACTGTTGAATTAGTTTGATTCTCCACAGAACTTGAATGATGTGAATGTTTAATGACTTTATCAACTAATCAACATCCGTTGGCTTTAATGACTGCAGTTTTAATAGTTATAATAAATTATGATGGAATGAAAAATCGTTTAACTCAGGATGTTGCAGCTGTTAACAGGCAGGTGGAACAGTAAGGCCAGTCCAATTTTGGCTTTAGACTGAAAACATTTGGGTTTGACATATCCAGTATTTCAGGTTTTATTTCCATTTACATCTGGATCTGATACACAGTTCAAAAGATCACCTTTTGTTTGAATGCACATATTTTTCTTGTGAGCAAAAGTACTGGAACATGTGAATGTGAGGTGTGTTTTGTTGCCCAACTGTGTCCTGTTACATTGATTATTCAAACAAATAAATAGCGCTGGATGTCTATGTTCAGTTTCAGATTTGGGTTTGTCTGTGCATACTGTGCATTTATAGTTAGACGAATAAACAACATGAAAATTAGAGAGCTGTCTATGGGTGAAAAACAGGCAAATGTGAAGCTGAGAGAAGATGGAAAAACAATCAGAGCCAGTGCAAAAATATTGGCCATAGCCAGCACAACAGTTTGGATTGCCCTGGAGAATAAAATTGCCAGTGGTGAACTAAGTAACAGATTTTGAACAGGTAGACCTAGGAAAAACAACAGAAGTTGATGACGGAAACATTGTGTATGCTATAAAGAAAGTGACAAGTGTTAGTGACATCAGCAATAACCTCCAGAGGGCAGGAGGGAAGGTATCACAGTTTACAAGATAATGACCCTAAACACACTGCCAAAAGTACAACAGAGTTCATGAGGGGTAAGACGTGGAAGGTTTTGGACTGGCCTAGTCAATCTCCGACCTAAACCCTATAGATCATGCAATTTACCTGCTAAAGAAGAGACTAACAGGAGCAACCCCCCAAAGCAAACACCAACAGAAAGAACTTGGGTCAGTGAGTCACAGGCTTAATGCAGGTCTTGCAAGTAAAGGACTGGCAACTAAATATTAAGTATTGTTTCATTTAATATATTTTAAGTACTTTTGGTTCAGACAAAATGTGTCATCTTTTGAACTATGAGTGAGGACATGGGCAGGAAATCTGACACAGACATCTAGTGGCAGCATTCACACCATTCACGGGGTCACATGATGCAGTAAACACCTGATCAAATCAGGAAGCCATAAAAGTTCAGTTGCTGTAATTAGTCTCTTTTTTGTTTGGCCAGTCGACACGGCTCAGCAGATCTAGGCGCCCTGTTTAAACAGGATAGAATAGTGTGTATGCTCCAGGCTACAACATGGTCTTTTTAACATGATGTGATCACCTCATTGGCTCCAGCTACGGAGATGTGAATGCGGATATGCGGTATAGGAAATTCTCCGCTACCTCTTCGTTTGTTTCTGTGATATGGAATAAAAGAACCAGGCCAGCCATTGTTTTACTGTTAGATTTAGGTCTGCGACGATTTTCTTTTGTTTTGGTTTTCTTTTCCTTTGTATATCTTTGGGTTTTTATTTAGTAGGTGCTCTATTCCAAACTATTCATTGTCATTAGTAATCTATACATGCTATACATGGTTGTTTTCCCGACTTATATCTTTTTGCTTAGATTAAAGGCCAAACCTTAGGCCAAACCTTTGGCTTAGGCCAAACCCACACTGGTTATGTCCTCCTTTCTTCGGGGTGGTCACCTGGGTGAGACACTGAACTAGTGTGTAGTGCATGGTTAATTATAACACTGGATTATAGTAGTGTATTGCGATCCTAAGCGAGTAATGCCAACTGTGTTGTATGCTTTGTTTGGTGTTTGCTGTCTCTTTGCTTCGGTTTCTCCAGGGTCTCCCGTGATAGAGGGGTTTTGCTGTTGCTGGTCCGACCTTCTTAGATTGGGAACTTCAACCACCTTTCCCTTTTTAAGCATCTTTATAGAATTTTCTATCTATTGTCATATATTCTGATGTCAATGTCTTGTATTGTTACTATTTGTAATAAATTGTGCTTTTGTTATATAAACATGCGTCATTGTTAATGTTGATCCTTTATCTCATATGCATATTTTAATATCAAACCCAAATGTTTTCAGCCTACAGTAGAAGTAAAAGTACTTGCCAAACTCTTCCAATACTTTTGCAGGGGAGTGTATGCAGCGGTTTAAATTATTTAAAAGGTTATTTAAAACATTTACATTTAAGCAGACGCCCTTAACTTACAACTCATACACGCTTGGTTGTGTGCAGCCAGTGAGGTATGTATATTTATGGTTATATTCCATCATGCATGTTTATATTTTGGCCCTGTTTATGATTATAACTAAGACTTGTGGTCTTGTGTAGTTACTAGAAAGAGTGATATGTATTTGTTTAAGCTTTGGATGCTGTTTGAATGGTGGTGTTCCATTAGTGTTTTCATCAATATCTCAGATGCCTTTATGCAGCTGTCTTGTGAAAATCCCCTATATATTTACATTACAGTTGCACAAAACTAGTCTTGGCAACAATCGATTTCAATCAATGACCTGTTTCACAGAACGTAATATCAGTAAAAGGCACATACCTGTATCGCAGTCGTCTCTGCAGGTATCTCCTAGCTTCCAGCCTGAACTGAATGAAGTGATAACAGGATTGCATGCTTTTCAACTTTTTTTTTTTTCAATACTTTCTCATTAAGGATGTTGCAGGTTAGAGAGATCGGTTTGAAGTTTTTATCACAGCAACTATAAGGTGCTTATTGTAGAGGAGCATCTCAGATTCTACTTCCTAGTGCGGTGAAATGTAATTGGAGCATATTGCATGGAAATGTTTCTACTTTCTGTGCGCTGTCTATTCTTGGCTAGACTACTTGGCAGCATTTAGCCAAACATGATGTAGAATCAGAGAGGGACGAGCTTACTGTTTAGGTTTGGAGGCTGAATCGAGTACTATGTAAACTGGATTACACTAAACCTTTGGCTAAATATGAACAGTACCTTACCGAACAATATCTGTTTCTTGTACTCTCATTTAACAAATAGACATATACTTTTCATATCTAGACACTTAGTGGCTCTTACTATTATTAAAATATTTTTTTAAACAAAAACCTTTTGAGACAACCAGTAACAAACTCTATGCTGATGTACTTTTACATGGCTGATAGGCCGTGTATGGAGTGGAGTCTGCTGGGATAATGTCCCTATTGTGAATTCCTGTTTACCACCTTGTTCCTCAGGTTTTCGCCCACAGAGAGGTGCATGCCAACATGGCTGCAGCACACTGAATCCCCCCTGAGTCCAGCACTAGCTGTAAACAAACTGCAGGCGGATTCTATTGTCCCCCAAACTCCCTCTTTGTTTTCCTTCTACTTTTCCACCGCTCACCTAAAGTAAACTAACAGACAAATCTTACTGTTATATCTGATCTTTATTTGTTAAAACGTATCCAGCTTTTGTATCCATGCTTATATATAGTGGACCACTGAATTGCAACAACTAGCATAATGTGATGTCATTTTGCTGGTTAGTCCTATTGTCTATCAAAGAAAAAAATAGATTTGGTCATTTTAATTAAATTAATTAATGTGACTTTTCAATGCTACCATTTTCCCACATTTGCTGGATGAGATTTGATATATGTTGAAGTCTGATATGTGTGGTATGAGATAACTCCAGCTAGCTTGATTGATTCTCCTTTTCCAAGCATGGACTCAACTTGTCTCTGCAATATGTCAACTACTTGAACGGGCTTGACATGACCGTTTTTGATTACTTGTTGTTTTGGGGCACAGACAGTCACACAGGGGCACAACTCTACCATCCTGCTTGACAATCAGTGCATATAATATAAGCCTGTTAACACTAGAATAGATTAAGTGATTTAATACTAAAGTGCTTTTTTACTGATATGAGAAACGAAGAACAAATCAACACTAAAGATTTTTTTATTATTTGCATTATTTATGGTAATGCATCTAATGGCTTTGCCAGCTTATTATATGCTTTACTTAATGGTCTAACATTCCTACGTTTTGTAGGGAAACTGAAAAACTGAAAGAAATTGTAAGTAGTGTGTCCTGTAGTTCTGTTGAGTAATCCAAGATAAAATGGAGTTTTTACTGCCACGATTTTAGTGAAGCACAGCAACATTTGTGCACTGGGGAATGTGCTCCATTAAAGTGGGTCTGATTATGCCCCTGGTTTTTATGGATGTCTGTCACACTCCATGCTAGGAGTAAGTCAGAGGCTTCACCTTATGATAAGAAATCATTGGGTCACATGGACTGGAAAGCTCTCCTAACATTAATAAATAGCTTTAAAAGGAATATAACTTAAACAGCAATTATGTCGACCGACATGTAATTCAGCACAATTAGGCAAAGGAGCACAACAACAACACACACACACAAAATCAAGAAATGTGCTGACCACCAAAACATTAGTTTGTGTGAACCCTCTATTTCTATTAAGGAGTTTTGCAACTAAGTGTGTGCTGAAACTTCTGCCAGTTTGAGATCAGAGATCATGGCAATAACCAAGTCAAAGTATGTGCTGATGGAGCAAACAGATTCAAACCGTCCAATAACATTGTCGTTTTTGATGTAAGCAGCTGTGCCATTCATTAACAATGACACCTGAGCTCAATTATCCCCTCGATTCTGTCAGTCAAGCGCAGTATAGAAGTATGAGTCAATAAATGAAGACAAACAGGAATCATCAGCCTATCAGGAGCAGATTGCTGATATAACTGCTGACAAAAATGTATGATTTTAACAGACTGAAAGCTTGAGAGGTGGTAAGAGGACCTTAATATACAAAGCTGTAATTGGACTACTGCCAGGCTCTGCATGTCATCTGCTGCCTGAACTGAAAATGACTTGTACTCCTTATCTCTCTCTCTCTCTCTCTCTCTCTCTCCCTCACACACACACACACACACACACTACACAACTACAGTACATATGATACATAGTAGGCCTACAAGTGAGATTTAACATTGAATCATACTGCGCTTCAAACTGTTCTTGTAAAGTTATCCAGGATAGATCTAGCATCACTTGGAAATTTGGCCAATGTACACCCTACCTTGATATCTCTAAAAAGAAATAAATAACGGCATGATAATAAGAAAGGAATATTTTATTGCAGTGAGGAAATCTGCTTTTTTAAATTCGTATTGCTCTGATCCTCTCTTGGCTGCTTTCTCCTCTGCTTTCTCTCAAATCGCAAATCCTCACCATTCATGGTCTGGATGAAAGTGAACACGTTTTATTGTAACATCATTGTCCATGTCTAGCCCAGAGGGAAAATAACATGAGTTTAAGCAATGACTTGCAGATGAAACAGTGTGCATTTAAGCATTATCCGAAAGTAAATTACTCTTTATATGGGCAACTACAGTCCTGGATCTGGTCTATGGGAGCTGTTAATATTATAATAGCAAGAATGAGTTACTTAATAAGAAAATCATTACTTTGTATGTAAGTAATGTTCATGATTTAGGGGCACTAAATAAATAAAATATTAAATAATCAAAATATGGTTGTAAATGAACTGTGATTTAAGATCCAGTCAGGCCAAGTCACATTTATTTATGTAGTGCTTTTTTGTAAAAACTGGAGGGCTACGCCGAAAAAAAGAGACTCGACCTCCTTCAGCAGCTTAGATGTTATACACTAAGCAGAACCATTATTAGGTAAGTTGCCAGTACTGGATTGGGCCCCACTTTTGCTTTCACAACAGCCTTAATTCTTTGTGGCATAGATTCAACACAGTGTTGGAAACATTCATAAGAGATTTTGTCTATATTGACATGATAGCATTACGTAGTTGCCTCAGATTTGTCGGCTGCACATACAAAATAAATTTCCTGCTCTATCACTTTCCAAAGGTGCTCTACTGAATTGAGATCTGATGATTGTGGAGGCTATTTGAGTAAAGTGAACTCAGTAATCTGTTTGAGATGATTTGAGCTTTGTGAGATGGTAAGCAAGGTGCCAAAAGTGTGGCAAGAAATGTTATCCACACCACTGAACCACCACCACCACACTCACTGACACTGCCATTTGAATGTCAAAATAGAAATTGATGTATTAGACCAGAAAACGTTTTTTCCCTTCTTTTTGTCTAGTTTTGGTGAGTTCATGTGAATTGTAGCCTGGGTTGCCTGTTCTTAGCTGACATGGCTGGCACCTGGTGTGGTCTTCTGCTGCTGTAACCCATCTGCTTCAAGGTTTAATGTAGTGTGTGTGTAGAGATCAACTCAACCCGTTTTTCCTATTTTCTGACATCTGGCCATAACATTTTGCCTAGAGAACTGTCGCTCACTAGATATTTTCTAACCATTTAAACCATTCCGTGTAATGATGATGGTGTACTGTATGAAAATCCCAGTTTCAGAAATACCCTTTAGAACCAACAACCACAACACATTCAGAGTCACTTAAATCACGTTTCTTTGCGACATCTTGACTATACCCACATGTCAAAATGTATTGAGCTGCTGAAATGTGATTGAATGATTAGATATTTGTGTTAAGGTACAGTTGAAGAGGTGTAGCTAATAAAGTAAGCGATTTTAAGAATTAAATCGAATTAAATTAAATAGACATAAATGGAAGATTTATGGGAAATAAATAAAGACTAAATAGACACAGCTAAAAAGAATGCACAGAAGAGGTGTAATTTAGTCCAGTATAGGTTTTCATGTCATCTAGCAGGTAATAATAGTAGTGACGTGGCCTACTCAAGCCAACTTGTGGTGATGTGATGTGGTCTGAACAGAGGTATGAGGGCTGCTGGAACAGGTGCTGAAATAACAGAAGCTAGCACAGCCAAGAGGGATCCCATGAGACATCGGTGTCCTGCCTCTCCTTGTCAACAAGTTGAATGATTGTATGTGAGAGGCAAGATGACAGCAAGCTAACATCACCACAAAACTCTATGACATTGAAACCCTGGCTCTGGCTGTAGTCTACAGTAGGTGTGCACCACCCTGGTTCATGGAGGACTGAACTATGGCATAGCCCGTGGACCCTGTATACACAGCTAGCCTAAAATTGGTTGTTTTACCTGATCAAAGTGCACAACAGTGCTGGCAGGTCACAAATAACTGCAGATCATAGACCTCAGAACCAGAGCAACTCAGTATAAAGACACTAGCTGAAAACATCAGATTTTTTTCTCAATGAAGACTCAACGATCATCAGTGTGGACAAATCCCAAACAAAGTTGGCTAGCTTGTTTCATAACTGGAGGGGCATATATGAAGGACATATTAATTGCCCTTCCCCCTGCCATGACGTTTTAGTTCTAGGACTTGATGAAGTGCAAATTGCATGGTAAATGACTTTTGTTTGTCAATGTGGGCATTCCAAGTGATTTAATTCCCGGCAGTGTTTGAGGTTGCGTCATGATAACAGAGAAAAATGTTTATACTGAACGCAAGCTGCTTTGCATGAAACAGTCGAACGCAAGAGAATTTTTTTGCCAAATGGAAAATCAGTCCATAGCAGTGCAACAAAATTAGCATACCTCTTCTACGTTATTACCTGTCTTGTGATACTCATTCAGTTTACAAATTGGAAAGCACAGTTGCAGGTTTAAAGGGTTATGGGTTAAAGCAGGAAACATTTTTTTCACAATATGTCACAATGTCATCATCAGACTGTGATATTACATACTGTACACGTTTTTGGTCCGATTAAGCAGAATTTTGGACCAAATAAGCGAAATAACATTACACGTATATAGGATTTGATTCGGTACTTTAGGATTTAGTCTGAATAAGCGGCTAGTTCCATTAATCTGTGGTCCAATTAACCGGAATCGACTGTATTTAATTTTTAAAGTACAAATAGCTAAAACATATTTAAGTACACTCCAAATTAGAAATGTTGGCACGATATGAAAAACACAAATAAGGGAAATACAAAGTATCCCTTACATTTACTTTGAGTCTTATTTTATTGAAGACAATATAAATCTGAGATATTTCAGGTTTTTTTTCTCTGGTCAGGTTAATTTGATTTGTTAATAAACATCCATTCCTGCATTTAAGGTCTGCAACTCATTCAATACAAGGATATCCCTGGAAAAAATGTCATCTCTTTAAAATAACATAATTATTTGTGCTCTTTATTTAATTCCTAGCCTTATACTGCCCCACGCCCATTTTGGAATGTGTTGAAATGTAAGAATGCAAACATATCTCTGGTTCATACAGTGAGCAATGACATAGAAGACAAAGGAAATGTAAGTGACACTTTTTTTTAAATTTAGATATTTGATGCCATTCCAACTTTTTCAGATTGGAGTGAGTAAGTAATTTAAGTTTTTAAATCCTTATTAGGATTTGTAATGTAACAAATCCAGGATAACATGAGACTAATTTAGACATGAAATAGTGCTCGTTGTGGCTAGTATGTAGAAGAAAAAATACATGTTAATATCATTTGTTGCCCACAGAGGGAGATCCCACAGTCATAAGATGAAAGGTGAAGTTTAATCCCAATTTACAAAACAACCCCCTTGTGACCTAGAACAATATTGCTAATATTGTTTCCTCCATTTTTGCATCCAAAAGAAATTTAGAGCCCTTGGTCTGATATCTGAGGAATAGAGCGTTACAACATTATCACAGATTATTACTGAGTATATATGCTATTTTATAACCTCTCGATTTCCTAATTAAAATGGGTACTAAATGGGTCACGGGTTGGAATTCTCATCAAATTCTAAACCTTGCACAATTCCATGGTTTCTCGCTGCTGCTCATGTCTTCAGTAATATTTCATTCTTGTGGGGCTGAAAAAGGAACCCAAGGTTTCTTGTCTTAAATGTCTGCAGGATTTCCTTCTCTTAATCTCCAATGATTAGCCTTTGCCACTAGGTCCAGGTCATTAATCCCATTCTTATTTTCAATGAGTGACAATAATCTCTGCTCACTGGGCATGTCTAGCTGGCTCCATTCGTCACCATGTCACATGGTGTCTTGTGCAAAGGGAGAAGACAAGGGCCATTTATCTAGTGAATGTGCCGGAGAAACTGCAAGACTGGCAAGAAAAACAAAAAAAAAACAGAGAGGATTCGAATTGATTTCGCAGATGTAGTTTCACTTTGTCTTGGATGTTTATGATGGTTCATTCATTGTACTTCAGGAAAAGCCACCCTTCAAAATGTGCCACACAGTTGTCTCTGTCAAGCTGAAATTCCCAGTAGGCAGGACAAAAACATTCTTGTTCACGTACATAACATAAACACACACAACTACAAAGTCCTTGCATTAAACAAAATTTTATGCTTTCTAATATGGAAATACGTTTTAAGTACTTCTTTGATTCTTCATTTGCAATGCATGTACGCTGGTTTACTTATAAGGTCTTTATTTTCAGTTGGTTGTTTGTTGTCTGGCTTATTAATTCTACTGCGTTACAAGAGGATATACAGGGCTACATTAATAGGTCACTACATTTTATAATAGTCAAAACCTTATTAAAAACCAAAGTACACCGACTCTATCTCTAATATTTACCAGCACACCCTAGACTGGCCAAATACTGACCACCTCTTTTATGAATTTCTGGATTTGTCACTGGGTTTGCCATGCATTTGGTTAACTGGTGTTCCTAAAGTGCTCTTAGTGTGTGAGTATATAAGCATGCATTAGCACCTGGTCTAGAGTTGTTCCAGCCTTGTGGCCTATATTGCCAGTTAGACACGCTTCCCCAATGCTGACCAGGATTAAGCGAATAAGTAAATTAATTAATTAATTAATGGAATTGTCACTGATTTTCAAGAAGAAGATGCAACACATTAAAGGGGAAGAATTCAAAATTTGTATTGGTCTTCCTTTCAAACAAAAAGAAATATTAGTAGATATCAGGATGATGTGATCTCTTCACACACTCCTGATTTACTGTTAACTGCTTAGTGGTTTCTTGTTTCTATGGATTGTTGTAGCGTAGCCATCTGTTAGCATATGCACTGTTTGTTTGCATATATGTTATCTGCAATGTGTGAAAAGCAGGTATTGTATAGAATACCTTGGCAATGTATAAGAATTCATGATGGTTTTTGGCAACTCATCAAATATACATTTGAATAGTTATTTCAAATTCCTATATACCTTATATAGTAAATAATTCAAGAAGGAAATGTGTGAAATTAGACTTAAAGTTTCACACTTTGATATTTCATTTTCAGAATTTTATAGATTTCCTAGACAGTGTGTATAATGCCTAATTACACAGTTTGCTGGTAGCTTATACATAGACACTAGACTGGAAACCAGGAGTGTGTGTACTGTGTCCACAATCAGGATCTGTTCAGTGTTTCTCCAGTAAACTTCGTCCTGGTGCCCAAATTAATCAGTGTAACCAGTAAGAAGGCATAGACAACAATCACAATTAAGGCCGCCAATCTCTTCCCTTAGATCGCTTTCTTTCCCAACATGCCACCTGCACCCACTGAGCCAGCAGTTTTTCTGATGAATAAATTTGTATATTTTACAGCACAATCCTCCACAGCAGATTTAAAATCTTCAAATGTCTCTTTCTAAAACCAGACATTGCATCTAAAGTTCACTTTTGGGAGCATCTATAATTATCTGCAGGAAAATGAGACATCGGGAATGTTGGACTATAGGAGCTCAGTTGAAGCTAGCTTTGGATATGCTATGAAGTTAATTCACTCCTCTATATGTAAACTGCATAGTCTGCCTGTTTTGAATCCAGGTGAGAAAGTTGGAATCCAGCCCACAGCCTGTACAATGCTCAGAGTACCCGAAGTTCCCGAAGGTGAGCTGCTGGCATGTATGAGCTTGCAGGTCTTTTTTTCTGCTGTTCTCCTGACGATGGTGATTTGTCCACTGACATGCATCAGCATTTGCTCTCCTAAAAGGGTTCTCACACTAGCCAGTGCTCTCCTCTGCCTGGATACAGGATAATGTAGGCAAATCTAACAGTGATTGCCTGGAAGCCTGGAAACTTTGGAGTACAGCTGGTCTGAGAACAGCTGACTGTTTCATTAAGTGCGGCAAAAAACCACACACATGTACTTAACAATGTACAATCTGATGCAACAGCTCAGGCTATGGGGATCAGCCACAACAGATGCTAAAGCCTTATTCCTGACAAACGTAGCATGGGGCATAGATAATAAATGACCTCGCTGCCCCTCAGCATGCAGTATGAATTGCTAATTCAAATGCATGCACATATAATTTGTATATATTGGTACAAATATGATTCTACCATATTTGTGATTTATGAATAAAACATGTCACATTGTGTATGTTTCAATACTTAAAGTATGTTTGAATTACTATCATTAAATAGTTTTGACAAATAAAAGTACATTAATTAATTAAAATTCTATTGACATTTATTCTAATTTATACTTAATCCTTAATGTTTTCCACTCCACTGTAAAATGGTCCATAAGTACACAAATCAAACAAACTACAGCTATGACTAAATCACTATAACAGTTTAAACAAAAACCTATGAGGACTAAATAAATACAAAATAAGCTCTATCTATACTGCTCACAAAAATTAGGGGATATTTCAAATATTTCAATTAAAATTAAAATGTAATCATTTGAAGCATTTGATTAAACAAGAATATCAGAAAAGCAAATTAAAAGTCAAAGAAAATTGTTTGATTCCACAAATGAGATTATCAAACTAAATTATCTTGGTTCAACAACAAGTGACATATTCATGGGGTGAACAGAAGCATGTTAAACTGGATAAGAGTTTAAAAGAGATGTATGTTCACCCAACACTTCCAAAACACACTGACAGCGAAGGGGCAAGGACAGGATCAGATTGTCCAGCAGTTTTTGTGGGATCCCATAATTGTTGTTAAAAGCATTATGAATTAATTTAATGTTTTTCATTACAAACTATAATATTTGGTATGTTCTTTCTTTTGCAGTAATGACAGGGTACACGCAAGATAGCATGGACTGGCAAGGGCAAATGGCTTTCTCTGTCAGCCCCAATCCCCTGTAAAAGGTCAATGGGAATTTGGTACAATGACTGGAAGTCCATTCATTCAGTTCAGACATCAATCCTTGGTCTTCTTTGGCTTTCAGTTATTCACAGAAAAGCTATGCTGCGTCTTGCTTCATTATCCTGCTACAGTGTGAATCTTTCTGAACAGAGATCTAAACAAGCATTTTCATGAGTAATTTAGGGTAGATGGCACTACTGAAATATTATATGGAGGTGAAAGTATGATAGATTTCTATAAAATGATTGCACAATACATAACTCTTTCCTGTATATTCTGTTTACTTTATTTTCGGCATTACACCATTTACTGGTTTTTGTTGCTTGTATTACAACATTCCGTTTTGTAATCTTGGATAATTACTACAGCCATTACCTAGTCAAATAATTCCTTCCCTGAAATCATTTCTTCGAATGCAATGTGTGGACAAATTATGCAGTCAGTTACTCTATTACTGTGGTTTATGCTGTAGGGATCCTCTTTGTATTCATTTTGGAATATCCTCTAATTTTGTGAGTAGTGTATTAAGCTTAAATTATTTCCCCTTCATTTATTAGCATTACATTGTTCTGATCATATCACCCTGTAAAATCTGAAAACAAGGTGAACAACGTGTATCATATTTTTCTGCAAGAATTTCTTTATACTGCTCACAAAAATTAGGGGATTCTTCAAAACGAAATCTCCCATAATAATCTCCCATAATAAAAGCTTTTAATGCTTGCTTTGGATGCTGATTGTAATTCACACTTTGGACACTGGCCAGTTTTGTTTTAGCATTTGTCTATATACAATATGCATGCTTATGTACCATGCAATTCTAGTGTTGATGTTTGTCACATCCAATGTGACCAATTGGATTGCATTCACTGATTGTATATTTATGGTTGAAAGGCAAACTGAGAGCCGTTTCTTAATGTACTTATTGGTTATATTTGTCTTTTTTTGCCTCCTTGTTTTTTTTATAATCAGTCAAGATATTTTATTAAAACATATATCTAAGAATGTGAGGCCATTTCTGTGCAAGTTATACAAAGGAATAATACAATAGATAATATATGAATATAATTTAATTTCTCATATTTTAGGAAATAATATCAAGCCGTATCATTCACCGTGGCTGGAGGTTATTATACTTAATATAAACCATCACTTTCTGGTCCCCATGCCACTTCTTAGTAATTTCAACGAATACACTCTATAGTCTATATTTTGGAAAAGGAGAGACAGCACAATGGTGTTTATTTTTTTTTCTTGAGTCTCACACTTGGGGAACTTAGCCACAACGTTACTAGTTACCCAGGAATGCTATTTTAATCCACCTTACATTTCCACAGTGATCTCAGAATGTTTGAAGATGATTTTGTTAAATGCAGTTTGGAAAACATGCTTTTTAATCGATTGAATACAAAATGAGTCAGACTGAATGTATGAATTTATAGATGCCAAGAAATGGGAGATTTTTTGAAACCATCATTTGTATACAGTGTGCTGTCCTAAATCTCTGAAATGATATTCCTACCCTGCGTGATGCAGTAATGTTCCAAATGATGATGGGGATTTAGTAAATATCTTGTTTGCCTTCTCTGATATGCCTCATTTAGCTTCTGAGTTTGGCATAGCAGTACAAATATCTACCTGGGTGCATTCTGAATGTGTTTTCTTTAGATATTTTGACTAGGAAACCACAGAGATATATAAAATGTAATGTATGTCCAACAGTGCAGCAATTATACACTTCACATAAACAAGCTTCTGCAGTGAAAGAACTCCTTTATGTTCCAGAGTCTTGTTTGAACAGACTGTTATTCTTCCATCCACACTGCTCTGATCATGCCATTTGGCTCATATGGAGGAATGAATTACAATCTGGGATAGATGCTGTAGAGCTATGGATAACATAGTAGCTTCACAGTGCTGTCATGAGATTCGTTCTGTGATGTAGAGCCAGGATGAGCTTTCACCTATGTAGATATGAGCTTCCTGCTATTGTGGGATACTTCCTCTAGACTTCCATTCAACTTGTCTGTCACCCTGCTAGGCCTCCATATTGATTATGGTTCTAGCCGTTGGATTGTCCTTTCCGCACCCATTGCTTATTTGTACTCATCGGAAAATGAGTTGGTAGAAAGACACCTTTGGTAACAATGACAGTTTCAGTAAACAGTTTAAGAAACAACTTGGTTTGTTTATAAATTTAGCACAGTGTAATTGTTTATCACTTCAGAATTGTAATCAAATATTGTCTTTATAAGTTCAGATGGTACATCCATTGTGACATATTGGGAAGGGAACTAAACATGAGCAAGAACTGAAAATCTGACCAGACCCAGAGTGTGTACTTTGTTTCTAATGTGTTTGTGCCCACTTGATTCACCACTTCTCAATAATACATTTGGAATAACTAGCATTATGGGATATTTCATTGTGAGAAATTTCATTTTGAAGTATCTCCTAATTTTTGTTAACAATATCTGTCACATAATTATTGCAAAATACTTAATTACCAAATACACCAAGCAGTGAAAAATTATGCTTAAATTGAACCTCATATAATAACAACTATGGGTGCAGTTTAAGGACTTTTCTGTACCTGCTGTCATTCTCTGTCACACTGTGGTTCGAGGTTTACAGAAAATGTCAATTTGGGTCATTAACAACCATATTAATGTATATTAGGTCTTTCAAACTTGAGCACATTGAGTACACAATTAAAATCATATTTTAGTCAAACAATGGCATGCATTCTCTGTCAGTAGCAAAAGACATTTCTTCTACACCAGCAGAGGACTTCCTGGGGCAGCTTTCACCCAGAACCTCCTGGAATGCTCAACACACCCACATGAGCCTGGAATACCATTCGTGAGCCACAGCAGTTGGTCAGGCTTACTGACTTGAGCTGAGTTTACCATGCATTGCTAGCGTATGCTGAGCCAACTGTTTGGATTTAAGGATGAGTGAATTATTTTAATCCTGTTGCCATTTGCTGAATATGGAATGACTGTTAGAGAAGCCAGCAGTATTTCTGTCAGAGAGCGGTGGCACTGTTCCCTTTGCCATTGATGCCCGTGAAATATGAGTTTAAATGTCCGCATTGAACAAGCTTGAATCATTGCTGATTAACTCGTCTGACTTAATTTAATCTTTCATCCATACATGTGGAGTGACAAATACACTTTGTACACTTTGTCAGATGTTGGTCTTTCACAAGCTTTAGAGCCCTAGGATAAAAAAAAAACTATTTTAAAAAGTTCCCAGTTTTCCTTAGATATTTAAAAAAGATTCTCTGTCATGATGTTTTCCAAATTAAGGTACTAATTGAGAAGGTATTAATCTAACTGTATAATAAACCATTGATTACAGCGGCAATTAAATATGTAAGTCACAAACAGAGTGACCTGGCTCAAGTCTCTGAAGTGATATCCAGCTGAGCTGGTCATCACATTAAAAAACATGATTGCATATCTCACAGGAAGTTAATGCAAGAGGATCAACCCATGATGAACTGGTCCAGGGGCACACATAGTCAATGACAAGGTGACAAGACAAAAATAAAGGTATGTCAATTATATCTCAGGCAGATACTGTATGTAAATGACTACAGTCATAGTGTGATTGGACACTGGGACTTGATTAGACACTAGGACACAGCCCAATGCACTCCTTTTCCCTAAGTGCCATCACCAAAAAACCTCTGTCAGGCACACAGAGCAATCTTCGCATTTAGAATTAAGCCAGTAAACATAACATGCATAATCTGTGATGTGCAGCCTCAACACACAAATCTATTATCTACTGTTACACACCTTCCAGTATCAGTGTTTAGAGTCAGACAGAGAAGCAGGAACAAAGGCTCTTGAACAGCTTAAATAGTTGAATAACACTTATTCACACACGGTGGGAGTGGCAGCGCGTGTTTGATTCAGTGTGAAAAACAAAAGCATTTAGAATGCTGGCTTATTTAAATGGATGGAAATGTGCTGGCTTCTGCATCTATGGTAAATGTTGTTAATGATTTCCTTGCTTAGGAACACATAAATACCTTAGCCCTTTACATGGATTAGGCTGGCAGAGACAGTGATCGGTCTGTAGTAGCTATAGATAACAGGGTTGGAACTGCATCATCAATAGCACCTCAGAACAATATGCTACTTTGCCATAATCGTAGAACAATGTAACAAAACTGTATCTAACTAGCTTTATGTGGTTGCATAATTCACATTTTGTATGCCAGTTGGAATATTCTGTAATAATTGTATTTTCATGATATGTAAAGAAAAGACGTAATTTCATGTTGGTTAAGGCATGTTAGCCTTGCAACCAGTGGTGCAAGTACTTTATTACTGTACTTCAGCATTTTTTGGTATCTGTACTTTACTTGATTATTTCTTTAGATTAATACTTTGTGCTTTTACATTACAAAAGAATAATCTGTATTTTCTTTTTATATAAGCAATTCTAATCAGGAATTTAATGAAGCACGAATGGTTTTATACACTGCTCAATTACCAGGGGATATTTTAAAATTGTATTTCAAATAATGTTTTATTTAATTAAACAAGATAATCAGAAAAGTAAATTAAAAGTCAGAACAGGAGCATGTTAAACTGTATGAGAGTGCTCCACATTACGGTACACAGTACGGTGGTTGGTCACCCAACACTACCAAAACACTGACAGTGATGGGGCATGGACAGGATCAGATTGTCCAGCAGTTGTGGGATCCTCTACCACTCTTGCTCCGGGGCAACTCCCAGCTCAAGAAGTGAGAGGCATTGGACGGTTTGAAAGACATCTTCCCAGTACATCACAGGCATGTTCAGTGGTTTCAGGTCTGAAGAACATGAAAGCCAGTTCGAAGCATGTTGTTGACGAGATGCACATGGTAGGGCCCTGCATTATTAACACGAGGATTGTCAGGGTGCAAACTGAACTGTGACTGTGATCAGAGCAGGGTCATGACCACGGGTCTAATGGTAGATGAAGCCGATTGATTTTGTATGATCTTGGGGCATATCCATCATAAAGTGGCAACAAGAAACTGTCCCTTGAATTGCTGCACCTGCTCCTTCTTACCAATAAGATCAAGTAGCCTCTTGCTGTTGTGGCAGATGGGCGACCCTGCCTTCGTCTTCTTCGTACTGTTCAAGTCTTTTAAAAGTGATTCTATATTTGGGTTGTTCCAAGTGCTGTTGAGAACAGCACCTAATTTCCTTTTCTGATGTTCCTTTATTAAAAAAAATAATAATAATTTGCTTATTTTTTAAATCACTGAATATGTATTTTGAAATATCCCGTAATTTTTGTGAGCAGTGTACTTGATGTACTGCAACTCTCACAGAGCATGTAGTGTCATTTTTTTGTAATCTGCAGACATTTATATGACACGCCTATGAGATATCATAGAGATGCGCAGATGATGTCAAATTTCAGAAATGTTCAATATTCCCAAGAATTCAGATTCCTACGAAATGACACAACGTTTAGAGCAGTCAACTTACAGCACCAGCATCCTTGGTTTGATCCCAACTTTGATCTCCAACTCCGTGGAGTTTGCATGCCCTTCTCATGTCCATGTGGGTTTACTCTGGGTTCTACAGCTGTGTGCGTCCCTCTGAAAATATAAAACTTCTAAAGTATTTGATGTTGAGCATTCTACTTCCAAAAATAACTGTATTTTACACTGTTTTTAGCAAGCAGACACAAGAGGTTTCACCGTGTACTTGGGAGGGTGAAATCTGTTTCTGGGATAAACATAAGATGTATATTTAAAAAAAAAACTATTTAATATTTCTAAGGTTTTGCAAGTATTTTCTAATTAATTAGTGTAGTAGGGTGTTTAAAAGAAAGCTTCTCTAAAATGTTTGATTTACTAAAGTGCAGTGACAGTGTTTTAAAGAGGTTATGATAACTATTGTTTAGGTTAAATATCATGATTTACTGCATTACTGAATATTATCACATTTAGTTGGGAGCAATTGATCAACATTTATTTGAACAATTGCAAATTATTTTGCATATTTTGGTTCCGCCTCTCTAAAAGACTTTTTTTTTTGTTTTTGCTGTGGCAAGCTAAAGATGATAACATTTTTTGTATGATTTTTGTAGATGACTTATGTAGTTGTAGTACAAGTTTCATTTTTGTTTCATTTTTAAATATCCCCTAATTTCTGTGAGCATTATACTACTGTGTGAGTTTTAACATCTTTAGTGGTAGAAAAGATGAAGATGTTAGCCTAGTCTCTTATATAACAATGTTTATGTCCAGGTTAAAAATTGTTCTCTTTTGTGCATATGACACCTGATTGTGTTTTTGCCTGCACACTGTTTTTTATTAATTTAAACTGTTTAGTTATGTTAATGTTTTTTCACAGTGTTTTAATTGTACTTTTAACTTTGTTTAAATTTGATTATTTTTTATTTCATATTATTATTATTATTATTATTATTATTATATGTATTTATTTATTTGTTAATTCTGTAAAGCAATTTAAATTGCCTTGTGTATGAATGGTGCTATACAAATAAACCTGTCTTGCCTTGCCTAGAAAAGATCTTCTGCCACCTCGGTTTACAACATTACGAATAAGCCTCTCACCTGGAGAAGTGGATGGGTGGAGTCCTTGTTATGGTAAAATATAAATTGCATTTTCTTAATGTTTAGTTGAAAGTGAGAAATAGTTCTTCCTGTAATAGGCTTTGGAGATACAAACTGTATCATAGATATTGTTATTTCTAATATGTACCAACATGCATACTCTGGGTCCTCTTGAGCAGACAAACAATATCAAGGTGGTGCCCCTGCACATTTTAAGGCTTCTGGCAGTCAATACCAGACTGATTACACCAAGGGTGTGAGAGTTAAAGCAAACCGCAATAGCATTCCACCCTGTGGAATTGGGCCTTCTACATTTAATTGGGTAAACATGGTTATTAGTTCATTATGAGATTAGGTTTTAGTATCAGCCAATATCAAAATACCAGATCTGACTAATGCAGTTGGACGGTACTAATATAGCTTAGGCTAGGTGATAGAGCAAACTTTCTCCTACAAACCTTATTAGTCTGCTTGTCTCAACCCAGCCAAAGCTTTTGGAAGTTTCTAAATTAAAAGGTCAACAAAACCAAAACTATTTAAATGGGAAATCAATAAAATTACAAATTACATTACATTAGCTATTAAACCAATCACACTCTCACATTCTATGTGGTTAAACTGACTGGTGGCATACATTTGTTCCTGCCTGTAATTACTCTTGCAACCATTCAACTACAACATGCCCGTACTTGTTGGATCACTATAGTACAAGGATATCAGTTGGAGAAGATACCGTGTTGTGTAATTATAAAAGAAGATTGTTTTCAGAATCCGTCCTCTAGGCAACAAAACACTCAGACTGAATAGTTTCTGATGGATATACTGTCTCATGCAGTTAAACTTGGAATAACTGTTGGAGTTTCATTTATTCCTGACAAACCCTTCACATGCACCTCTGTGGTTCAAGAGGATTGGAGAAGGAACTTCCTCTGAAACTTTGTTTTCCAGGAAATGTATGGGTGTAGCAGGTGATAGAAATGCAAGGGGGCAGAAAGTGACAGTTCAGCCTCTTTTTCCTCATTTCTAGTTCTAAATTCATGATATCAGTAAATCAGATATGTCTCCAACCAAAGCATAATAACGAGCATGTTACTGAAAAGACTGAAACATATTTAATGTGATTTTTGTTTCATCAGCAATTTTTGCAGAACTCTGGTGACTATCCCCAATGGGAAAGCCACTGTTTCAGCCAAAGATCGATAGGCAGAGCATAGGAAAGAACTCTGTCTAGTCAGCCCTCGATCGGATACAGCCCTCCATTTGTGCATTTGTGTGATGGCCAACCTAGCTTGGGAAAATCTTTGATGCAATTCAAAGAAATTTCTCAAAATCATTTCATTCTTTTAAAAACAGACTATATCTTTTTGTACAACCTATACAATAAACATGACAACCTTTCTAGCGAACACTGACAACTGCACAATATTTAAAATAAAATTGTTTCAGTTAGCTTTCTTCCTTCATATGAACAAGGCATACATTCAAAGACTTTTTCTTAAATGTCAGAATAATGGCAATGCAAGCTTTTGTGTATACAAGCACAAGAGGAACTCTTGAATCCTGTCTGACTGGGATGTGCACATTAATTACAAGCCCACTGACCTTTATTTGTGATAACATGCATATTCGTCATGCTGACTTTTTAACTTTTTTTCTAACCATTTTTAATTGGGAAAGTTCTGTGTAATCCATCACCCTTCTTGAATAAATCTCTACATATTTTAGCCCTTTTAGCATGTTTTTAAAACTTTAATGCACAATATTATTTCTTTTCAGGCCCTTCCATTTTAATCTGAAGACATAACTGTGACCCTGCTTACTATATAAACTCAATATAATAAATAAACAAAATAACACACTAAGAAGTTGTTGTTTGGATCAAATGGAACTTTATACAGTATGTTAGAGTACACCTCTTACATTTTAGAGTTATTTAGAGTAATCATTTAATATTACATGCATGTTTTACTGTACTGTGGGAGGAAACAGAAGTAACCTATGGGGAGGACCTAGGCTACTCCACATTGTCATTGAACTCTGAACATGGAGGCATACAGGTTCTGTATTTTATCCTCTGGCACATTTCTCTCACAGATGCTGCAGCTGGGCCATTAGATCCTGCATACTTGTAATTTACCAAAGCTGGCATAGCAGCCGGTCCCATAAATGCTTGATGGCCTTGACGACTGTGTAGGCAAGGAAGTGTTGCAATCTGGTGGAGAAATTCCTGAAAAAAGTCTTGCTGTATGTGTGTGAGCATTATTTTGTTGAAATATGACAGTGGGAAGTCCTGCCATGAGCTGAATCATGTGGCAACAGTATATACTGAGTTGTTAGTGTCCCTTGTATAAATACAAGGGATTATCGCCTGTCATATGTGATATCTTCCCAGATCATCACACCAACCGCTGGGGCAGTGTGTCACTCCAATGTTAAGGTAGGATTGAAATTCTAATCACAAGATTTCCATAATCAGACCCAAACATCATCAGATCCCAACAGTCAGAGCCTGTGTTTCTTGCTGAAGATAACTGCAAAAAAAAATTGACAGTGACTGGCAATGGTAGAACATTTGAATTTTACTTCTCCTAAGTGCTTAATCCAAGAAGAGACAGAAGAGTGAGTCACTGTGTGTGTGCCTTCACGGAAACACTGCTCCCAAGACCACATAAAAGCTAGATCAGAACAGTGTAAATGCAGCATACAATAAATCAAAATGACCATCCTGCTTCTCAAAGTCCAATGACGGGGCCCCTCTCAAAGTCTGTCAACTAATGTCTGTGAGTGCATCAAGTGGCAAGACCGAGAATCTAATCAAACCACGTTTGTAATCAAGTCAAGAAACTGCAAAAATAGTCCACATGGTGAGTTGACAATCAGTTTCCAGAACTTATATTTTACAATCCTCATTTAAAAAGCTATGAGAGCTAGTTTGATTGTAAAATAGTTGACCAGGAAATAGGTTGGACCCTCATATTTGTGGAACCATGTGTCAGGAAAAACATTCACACCACACCTTGCCATGGTCTTTTGCCATTGTATGGTGCGGAATAATCCCAAAGATCATTGCTACTTCTGCCCGACAAATATAACTGGCATAGCAACAAATTCCAAAGATACTGTTAAATATCCTTATTTACCATCTGCTAATTGGCCAGTACGTCACAGTCAGGAATGACCTGTCACAGAGCCTGTTACTGACAGTGACAGTCAATGATAATGAGTCTGCTGAAGAGAAAGACCAAGAAGAGGACAATATGAACTCTTGTGCATTTTAGAAGTATTTTATGGATGTTTTTAAGTGTAATAACAGCCTTGTTTATGATTAAATTATATACACGTATTACACTCACTTAAAAACCCAAACTTTAGCGTCATTTTCATTTAGTGTTATTTTGGCATAACATTCGTTCATGTCTTCCCCCTAATAGTTATGCATCACTCCTGCATTTGTTTTGGTACTGACTTCTGCCTCCACTCTTTACCAAAGCATTGGTCATTTGTTCATTGTTTACATCTATTATCTACACCTATTCATCAGTCCATGCATATACATCATTTTTGTTTCTCACTGTCATTGCTCAGTTTTTAATTATGTCTCTCTTTAAACAGCCTCTTCTTTCTTCTTTAGTAATTGGTCATTGTTCCTGATACCTTGTTTCATAGTTTATTTTCAGCTCTCGTCTGCTAAGTTGACAGTTTTGACCACTTGTTGATTCATGACGAAACTTTTAAAGTCAACGACAGGTTTTTTTTGCCTGTAGAGCTTTATACAATGGATCGTTATCTCAAAGCAGCTTTACAATTTTAGATAATCTTTTAATATTTAAGGCCAATCCCAAAAAACTCCCTAAACGTTGTAAGAAAGAAACCTTGGGAGCACCAAATCTCCAAGACCCAACCTCCTTGGTCAACTTAGAAATAGATAGAACATGTTACAAAAAAAAAAATCACAATTAAAATATATAATGAATGAAGCAATTCATGAAAAGTATGATAAAATACATACTTAGTACAAGGTTGGAATGGAAAAACATCTTAAAGTGGGACTGAAACTGGTACTGGCACAAAAGTTACATAGAAAAGTATCAACACAAAAAAGTCTAACATTTGCATTGTGCTTTTAACAAGCACTTAAGAAAAACATTAGGTATGATATTGCAGCCTGAGATATAAATATTTAAACAAAAACACAACAGGGGAATAATTAAGTTTTCAAAAAAATACATTCATGCCTACCAGGAGATCTGTTATTATCTTTCATTTCAGTCTTTGTTTATCAACTTTAATTTTGCTAATGCTATCTGACAACAGCATGTCAGGGTTAATTATTCTACTGACATTTTGTTAGATTAATGACGTTAGGCACAAAATGAAAAATGGGATCAGAGGAGTTTAATTTCTAACCCTACTCAATTTTTAATGAGCTTGGTACAGTTAATGCAGAATGGCTGACTCATTTTTTTTATAAATGGCACAGTATCTTTGCCAAATGGCGAGATAATTACAGAGCTCTTACCATTTTTGGAAGAGACTATATTCAGGCACAACGTACAATAAAAAAATTGTACTCATAATATGGAGTATACATACATGTTCATGAGAGTTCATGATCAGGACATAGCATTGCATGCTTCTGAGCACAAGCCCTATGTTTCATTACCTCATAGGGTATCTCCCAAAGAAC
>JAUZST010052198.1:0-24606 GCA_034779995.1 Parotocinclus haroldoi | reverse complement strand
GTGCCTTTGCCTGACATGCAGCCCCATATCATCAAGGACTGTGGAAATTTGGTTGTTTTCTTCAGGCAGTCCTCTTCGTAAATCTCACTGGAACGGCACCAAACAAAATTTCCAGCATCATCACCTTGTCCAATGCAAATTCTTGGCTCACTTAATCATCTTAATCACTGAAGATAACCTTCATCCAGTCATCCACAGTCGATGATTGCCTCTCCTTAGCCCATTGCAGTCTTGTTCTTTTATGTTTAAGTGTCAATGATGGTTTTCTTTTAGCTTTCCTGTATTGAAATCCCATTTCCTTTAGGCGATTTTATACGGTTCGGTCACATACATTGGCTCCAGCTACCTCCCATTTATGCTTCATCTGTTTAGTTGTACTTTCTCGGTTTTCAAGACAAATTACCTTAAGTTGTGTGTCTTGATGCTTTGATGTCTTTCTTGGTCTACCAGTAGGCTTGGCTTTAACAACCATTCTATGCTGTTTGTATTTGGTCCATATCTTGGATACAGCTGACTGAACAGCCCTCATCTTTAGCAACCATGCGTGAAGAGTTACCTTCTTCAAGAAGTTTTACAATTCTCTTATTGCAGTCATGGTTCTTGCCACTCCACTTCGTCCAGCAGCCCTCCAAAGTGTCATGACTGCAGGTGTTTTTAACTGCAGACTAACGAGCAGATCAAATCTGAGGCATGTGTCCGTTTAGGGAAAGGAAATTGAGTGGTGTGTCCTTATTTTCTACCTCCAATTTGAGTAATTCCATACTTTTTTCCTCAGAATTGAGTGATAGATTTTTTCCCTGTGCTTGGTCAATAAAAGTAACATTCACTGACTTCCACAATGTTTTCTCTTCATTTCTTTAAGTGTTCCTGAAAGCCAACAAGTTGCACTTTGGAATTACATTATTATTGTATCATGTTTTTGATCTGAGTCTGTTCTACAGAATGAAATGTCTGAATGATGCTTATCCAAGACTGGTGATTCCATACTTTTTGCCAGGGCTTGTAGAAATGGAACATTTACATTGTTACAGTAGTAAGTTTAAATCTGTCTTGAACTCTAATCGTTTTCTGGTCTGGACATGATTAAGCGGATTAGACTATACCAATTACAGGTTCATTACATACAGTAATCACTCCGAAAGCAAACTCTAGTGCTGTTCAAATGGAATATGAATGTCATTTATCCCTGTTTAAATCAAAATGCAGTAGAAATTGGGAACTTGTTTGGCTCCTAAATACTTGAAGTGAAGGTTTACAGAACATACATATAATTAAATGATCACGGAATCAAGCTTTTGATACTTTTAGTCCCCTGAGCTACTGTATCTGACTTTACTAGGTGGAACAATGTTCTTTAAAAAATAATTAATAAATGAAACGTAAACATTTTGTGATGCTGAAGTCACAGATGCCATTGGTAAGTGTTTTTGTATTAAACAGTCTTCTACTCTATGTCTGTGCCTGGTGTAGAAAGATCTCTCCGAACCAATGGCTGTTCAGGAAATGGACACCAGTAATGGAGTTCTCCTTCCTTTCTATGACCCAGATACAAACATGGTCTATCTGTGTGGAAAGGTAAATGTATTTAAATCTACAGTACATGCTTTTACTTGACACCAGGGTTTACTTTTGTCACTAATAAAGCAGGTTGTTTACACAACTTCTCAGCAATTATTAAAGTACTGTACATTTGAGATCTTTTAAGTCACTGTGGTACATGTAAGCATAAACCAGATTTACATGGATCTGTACTGCTTTCATTTACACTGTTCACTAAAATTAGGTGATATTTCAAAATGAACGATTCTGTCCATGCCCCACTCTCGTCCAATGCTACATGCTTCTGTTCACTCATATTCACTGTTCACATAACTCAGTTTGCATCTCCTGTGCATAATCAAACAACTTTCTTTGACTTTTCATTTGCTTTTCTGATTATCTTGTTTAATGAAATAAAGTCATATTTTTTGAATCGCTTTCATATTCATTTTGAAATAGCCCCTAATTTTGTGAGCAGTGTATTTCCCTTATTCTAGGTTTTGTGACACTGTGTGATCGCTCAAAAAAACCTTTTAGACTTACCTCTCTTTTATAATCATTCATACAGGGCGATTGCACCATTCGCTACTTTGAGATAACCAATGAGCAACCCTACGTCCATTTCCTCAGTCTCTACAGTAGCAAAGAACCTCAGAGAGGAGCTGGCTTTCTCAGCAAAAGAGGAGTGGATGTTAATAAATGTGAAATAGCCAGGTGAAGTATATGCTTACCTGTGTTTGATATATATATATATCTAGAAGGTCAGTAAGACAAGGAAATGGTTTGATTTAGAGAAAGTGTATTATTAAACTGACTGACTGAACAGGTGAACGTTTCTTGTTTTTTACATTTTTTGTTATTTTGTCTTTGCTTATCACCATCAGGTTTTATAAGCTCCATGAGAGGAAGGTTGAACCGATCTCAATGACTGTGCCAAGAAAGGTGCGTAATTGTTCTTGTTTCATAATAACAAAGCAAAGAAACCCAGTAGCACAGTGATACATACCTTCCAGAAATCTGTGAGATCCAGAGACCCCTGGCTTGATTCCTGGCCCTGATTCCTGGCCTAGACTTTGTGGGTACATGTGCCCTGAAATAGATTGGTGCCCTGTCTTGGGTTGGTTCCCAGCTTGTGTCCTGGGTTGCCAGTTGGGCCCTGAGACCCTGAGATGGTGGCCTTGAGACCATTAAGCAGGTATACAAATAAAGGTTTAAATGAATAGTAGCTTATAACAGGTGCTACTCACTACTCAACATATGCTATAAGATATATAGATATAAACTATTGTTTATTTCATTTCTTCACTAACCCTTGGTTACAGGTTCATTGTCTTAATACCAGTTCTGCTCTTGTCACTTAAGTATTTTCCCAGTGTCTTTAGGTATTTCCTGTTACTTGTAGATGAGCTGTTTTGTGGTGAGGTGTGTGTATTCAGTACACAGCCACTGGATTAAGTGGGCATAGAATATGAATGAATAAATTAATGTACTGAATTATTATTATTATTATGATTATTATGATTATTATTATTATTATTATTATTATTATTATTATTATTATTATTATTATTATTATTATTATGCAGGGTTATGCAAGTCCCAGTAGAGCTCCCATCTTTAATAAATAACTAAATATATGAACAGTTACACACAGCCACACAGAATTTGCTGTCATAGTGGTGACATACTGTACATAATGTGTTAGTTATGAACGGACATCATTTTCCTGTGACTCCTTAGAACGGTAGGATCTAATTACAATTCCTGTTGTGTAAATACCCGCAGTCAGACCTGTTCCAGGTGGATCTTTATCCAGACACCGCAGGATTAGAGCCCTCTCTTCTGGCTGAATACTGGATTGCAGGGCAGGATGCTCCTCCTATTTTAGTTTCACTGAGTGGAGGCTACAATGTTCCTCCTTCCAAATGCAACACACTGCGGGGAAGACCCAAATTTCTACCTCAGGACAGCTCACCTACATCTCCTACTGCCAGAACTCCTGTCTCCAGCAAAACTCCCACCAGAGAAATACAGGGAATTGGGAGGGAGATTGAAGGAGGGACGGAGAAAGCAAGGAGAGAGGTAAGAGCACAATGGATCACAGTCACCCAGGTGAAGGTTATCAGTTTTAGTGGTGTATCATATTGTAAGAAGGTATATCTAATGTTAAGGTATATCAACAATATCAGCTTTTACTGGATGAAAAATGCAGGATGTTTCCAAAATATTAACTGTATTATACTGGTTCAATTTAAATGGTCAGTTTACCTAGTAATGAAAATCTATGAACTTAGCTATATTCTGTTTGGATGCTTGCAAAGACTGCAAAACCTAATCACATCGCGATGCTATTTTTACTATAAACACAGCCTTTTTGGACTAAAGGTCATATTAATATTCGTAATTTTAATATGCATTTGGAGTTGGCTTTGCTTATACGTTCCGTTTATATGTTTGAATTAGCAATGTCTGTATTTCTACATAAATATGACCTCATCAACTATTACATCGACTATTACACAAGTAGAAAAATTAAAGAAATAAGACAAAAATATTATAATTGACAATTAATTCAGTTTCAAATTATTAGTATTTTAATCTCATTTGTTTAATTGACAGTTGCTTTGCTATTTGTCATGTTAGTGATATAAATTTTATATGTTTTTCACTGCCATGGGTCCTTTGCAAAGATATTATTTCACTTAATATCATTTATATGTATATGTAGTCTCTTGTAGCTCCCTCTCTTTAACCTGTCTTTGGTCTCCATTAACCCTTAAGTTAATCTGGTGATGTAAGAAAAAACGATGACCACTAGATGTCAGTGTTGCTCACATGCAACTCATTAACCTTGTGATTATTGGCGGCATCGTCATAATATGTTAATCAGGGATGACCCTAATATAATCCAGATGATTAGTATAGGTGCCCTTAAGACACATTCATGTCAGGGGGTGGTGGGCTGGCCTTTGTAGATTTATAATAATATAAATGACTAAGCATCTCACTTTCTAATTTATATTCTACTGAATTGTTTGAACCCTAAATGGCACACTGAGAGACATCTCGTTTCTATACCAACTAATATCCCATGGTGGTGGAAACGATCTCATTGGGTTTCAGAACGGTCAAATAACTAAGGAGATTTCAGAAGTTTCTTTCTCTTACTGCATCTGTCCATTTCTGTCCGCAGGGTGACCAGCTAAATGACATTTTGACTGAGGTGCGTGCTCTTCGTGCTCTGGTTTTAGCTCAGGGTCACAGGATTGACGTGCTGGAGAGGCAGCTAGCCCGGATTGAGGATGGAGAAGTGTGACAGGTTCATAGTCTCAACGTAATTTAGAGTAGCTTTACATAACAGTGACGTATATGGGGGAAAGCCGTCCAACACATGAAGTGTAACATCAAAAAGGGTTGAATACATAAATTGTGTGCTTTTAGATTGGGAGCGTTGTTGTGAACTAATGAAGGAATATACAGAAAGCAAGTAAATTATGTACAAAGGAAAACGAAACCTTAATGCTTAAACTGTGCATTAAACATTTTTACATCAGGTACTGACAACTGCTGCTGAAGGTAAACACAACAAAGTGCTTTAAGCTTCAATATTTTAGTAGCATTAGCATTTGGGTACGTATCCACTCCTTGTCTCAGTAACGCTTGAGGCTCACAATAATCTAACATGCTGTACTCTTTAGTCTATGCCAGTAGCTCTCACTGATAACGATGCATATCTGCAGATGCACTGTAAGTCTTCTTTTTTATATTTCTGTCGAATGATGTAACTCTTAACATGTAGCTATTTTTTACTTGTGGTGTGGGTTCATGTATGTTTTATTTTATACCTGTAGAGACTTTGTGTGTGTGTGTAAGGAGGCTCTGTGGGCTGTTTATCTAATATACACTGCTCACAAAAGTTAGGGGATATTTAATTATGGGAGATTTCGTTTTAAAGTATCCCCTAACTTTTGCAAGCAGTACAGTATAAAGTATAAATCGGTGGAATATATTAGTGGGCTAATTTTCACTTTTTAGTTTCACATTTTCTGTTTATCTGCACTACAATCAGGGATGTCTACTCATCCTCATTCCTTAACTGTTTTGTTTACAATTTATGCGCTGTTATGTAAACTAATGATTCCTTGGCAGTTCTGTAAGCGATGACTAGGTCTTTTAAATAAAATCTGTGTGTGTCCATCACCGACTATTTCTCAGTGACTTTTGTGTGATTGGCTACTGAAGCAATAAATACTTAGGCTATGAATTGCAGATAATCTTTTGACTTTTCCACCCACCTGTTTTGTGTGCATATGTTTAAGAAAAAAGTGGAAGTGTCAGAAAAAAATATTTGAAACAATGTAATGAAAGTTAGCCTCTTCGGGAAATTAACAGAGGATAGAAAACATGAGTATGTACTCATGCTAGGTAGGAGATAATGTTCCAATAAACCACTATCCATCTGGCCTGTAATTAAGATATTTAATTTTGCATCTTGTGTAATGTTTTAGTTTATTTGTTCAATGACAATTAAACAATGTTAATTCCCATTTGTGTGCCATTGATTAAGCCACTGGAGAGTATGGAAAATGAGCACCCAGTCTATTTTTAAAATAGTGTTTAAAATTGGTTACTTCTGTATTTTTTTTTCAAATTCATTATTGCCTGAGCATGGCTGTCTACTTTCTAATTGTACTGGCCAGAGCAGCTTTCTGGTAGTGATGTCACAGGCATGTTGTCTTAAACCCATGAGTAATTCGGTGGTGATGGTGTAAAATTGTATTTATATTATTGTAATGATTAAAATATTCACATAACTGAGCCTCTTAGTACAAACAACATTTCTATGTAATTTCATTTGTACAAAAGTAGTTCTGGTTCTCTTTTAGTAGAGACATCTTTAGTTTAAATATGTCATATCAATTCATTTATATTGGTGATTCACATTGAAGATTGTGCAGTTATGTACTCTGGGAATCACACCCGATATGATATTATCATGATACATTGCTCACTATATTGATGATATCATTATACTGCAATTCTGCGACACTCAATATATTGCCAGACAATCTCCTAGGATACATCACGATATCTGTGTACCTGAAGATAAAATTTTAAAAAATTGCCAATTAGGCAAATTGACAATAACACAAACACGCACACAAACACTTTGACTATAGCTTGTCTATTTCTGTCTGTGTGCATCATCATTCAATTTAATATAGCTAACAGCCAGCAAGAGGAACATGTCTGGGGTTAAAAATATCTAAAGGCAGGAAACAACTGCGCCCATATTTTTAAATTTTATTTTAGAAACAAAAGGGAAAATGTAGTATCTGAAGTAGCGGTGGAGGGATCTTATCTTTTATGCTATGTCTAGAGTATGGCTGCCATTTTGGATTAAGAGCAAGTTTTTCCAGTAGAAGGGTGGTCATGTATCATATCAAATGAGACCAGAATTGTCTCAGAAATTGATTTGCAATCTATAAAGAAAATTCTTAACCTTTGTTGAAGATGGAATTGATAATTCTGATATCCGGGGAACGCAGCTGCTGTTTCATAGCAGCAGACTTCAACAACCGACACCCGGACATTTTTCACACACTGTTGAACATCTCTCATAGCCAAATTCAGATAAACCAGGAGTTTGGATGACAAGCCATGTTAGGGTTATCCAAAGACTGCTACTAATGAAGAAAACTCAACAATGGTTTTGGCAAACTTTGAGAAAAGTCCACAACACAGCATGCAACATGTCCTGTTACTTTTGACTCACCCTGTATATACATTTCAGTGCTTCACAAGCATATTCAACCAATTTTGTGAAAACTTAGGAACACATTTGATTTTCCTGATCCAATTCATGTAGATATACAGTGGGAAAGTATTCAGACCCCTGAAATGTTTTCACTTTTTGTTTAGCCATTTGCTAAAATCAAAAAAGTTCATTTTATTTCTCATTAATGTACACTCAGCATTCCACCTTGACAGAAAAAAAGACACTCATATTTAACTCATATTGAACAACTTGTCCGTTTCTTCTTATCCTTCTTGAGATGGTTCTACTCTTTCATTGGAGTCTTGCTGTGTTTAATTGAACTGATTGGACTTGATTAGGAAAGGCTCACACCTGTCTATATAAAACCTCACAGCTCACAGTGCATGTTAATGAAAATGAGAATCATGAGGTCAAAGGAACTCAGAGTTTTGAAACTTCCCAAGGTTACAAAAAAATTCTGCAGCACTCAAGGTTCCTAAGAGCACAGTGACCTCCATAATCCTTAAAAGGAAGAAGTTTGGGACGACCAGAACTCTTCCTAGAACTGTCCGTCCAGTCAAACTGAGCAATTGTGGGAGAAGAGCCTTGGTGAGAGAAGTAAAGAAGAACCCAAGGATCACTGTGGCTGAGCTCCAGAGCTACAGTAGGGAGATGGGAGAAAGTTCCACAAATTCAACTATCACTGCAGCCCTACACCAGTCGGGGTTTTATGGCAGAGTGGCCCAGCGGAAGCCTCTCCTCAGTGTAAGACATATAAAAGTCAGCATAGAGTTTGCCAAAAAACACATGAAAACCTCCCAGACTATGATAAATAAGAGTCTCTGGTCTGATAAGACGCAGATGAGACGAAGATTTTGGAGTTAATTCTAAGCGGTATGTGTGGAGAAAACCAGGCACTGCTCATCACCTGCCCTATACAATCCCAACAATGAAACATGGTGGTGGCAGCATCATGCTATGGGGGTGTTTTTCAGCTGCAGGGACATGACGTCTAGTTGTAATTGAAGGAAAGATGAATGTGGCCAAGTACAGACATATCCTGGAAGCAAACCTCTTTGAGTGCTTAGGACCTTAGGCTGAACTGAAGGTTCACCTTCCAACAAAACAATGGCCCAGCTAAAATAACAGTAGAGTGGCTTCGGAACAATTCTGTGACCATTCTTGACTGGCCCAGCCAGAGGCCTGACCTAAAGCCAATTGAGCATCTCTGGAGAGACCTGAAAATGGCTGTTTACCAACGTTCACCGTCCAACCTGACGGAACTGGAGAGGATCTGCTAGGAAGTCACAAGAAAACTCATGGCTGTACTAGCTCAAAAGGTTGTGTCTACTAAATACTGAGCAAAGGGTCTCAATACTTATGACAATGTAATATTTCACATTTTTAAATAAATGTACAAAATTTCTACGTCTTTTTCCGTCAAGATGGGATGCTGAGTGTACATTTAATGAGGAAAAAAAAATAACTTTTTTGATTTTAGCAAATGGCTGCCATGAAACAGTGATAACTTTAAAGGGGACTGAATACTTTCTGTACACACTGTACAGCGAGCAAGACCTGTTACAAATTACAAATGAGGAAGTAGGGTTTGATTGAATTGGTTCTTTTAAAGATGATTTTAATGACTTTCTCCATCTCAGGTGCATGGCAAGTGTGTGTGTCGACATCACACGTCAGGTGATCATTGTGAGAAATGTGATCGTCTGTACAATGACCAGCCATGGAGACCAGCCAGTGGCCTAACTGGAGAAGCTCATCAGTGTGCTAGTGTGTTACTATGTCATTCTATCCTTCCTGCCTTGATCCATCATTATATTATTTGAACCTGATTCAATTTATTTTAACATAATTTAAGTCTGAACTAGGAATCTTGTTTTTTGTATTTATAAGGTAGATGTACTGGATCATGTGCAAAAAATGGATATAGACATACACTTTTCACAAAAAGATATACAAGATATACTGTTAGTATTCTCTGATTTAAATTGATCAACTGTTGTAATTTACATTGCCTGTGCTACCTGTTCTTAGAGTGCAAGTGTAATGGCCATGCAGAGAGCTGTCACTTTGACATGAGTGTGTGGCTGCTTTCTCGTCGGCGAAGTGGGGGTATATGTCACTGCTTGCACAATACAGAGGGTCAGCATTGCCAGTCCTGCCAGAGAGGCTTCTATAGACATCCAGAAAGACCTCTGACTGCTGCCGACTCTTGTACACGTAAGAATCGCACAATCACACACACACACACACACACACACACACACACACACACACACACAATTAATCCTACTGCACTACTGTTGCAGAGATGTGAATGAATTTTGTAATGTTCCTAATAATTGATAAATACAGTTTACTGCACATGATCCCACTGATGTTTTAAATTTCAGATGCTGCTTAAATGGTTTAGGGGAGATCAGCCATTTGCTTTTCCACTTGCTTTACTCTGATATTTTTTCCTCACATTGTGTGTGTATGTGTACGTACATGTGTTGGTGTTCAAATATTTAGTTATGAATCTTAGCTTGGCTTGGGTTGTGGTCAGAGTTCAGGAACTCCTCATTTTTGGAATTACATTAATATACACACACACACACACACACACACACACACAAAGGCACAGGGGCTGTTTGGCATAGAGCACTATTTCGGCTCGGAATGCTGATGGCTCTTGTAACGAGCTGAGACATGCAGAATAACAAGAACACTGGTGGGACTTTGGCTGGTGTGAATGCATATGTGTGAGCGAAAGACTTGAAGACGGAGACAGAGAGACAAATTAATCATTAGATATGTTGACACACCACTGTTGTGGTACCTCTCTCCTTAAACAAAGCATCCGTATCATCTGTTTTCGTGTTTATATACTTCTGTCTCCAACACGCTTTTGCCAAGTTCGTTTTTGTTATTCATTAAACATGTTTTCTGATTTCGTTTTTTGCTGAACGGTCTACTCAGTAACAGAACATTTTCTAGAATAGTTGTCATACTGAGGTGCACGCAGAATTTAAAGGGGGACAGCTATACCCATCTGCTCGCTAAAACATAAAATATAAACCTGTTAAAAACTAAATAGATGAATTGATTTAACACTAAAGTGTGTGGTACTCCATTGGTAGTGAGAAATGAAGACCCTATTTTACATTTTGTTTACGCTAACTGGTAACTGATGGTGTGCCTAGTTTAATGAATGCCTTTGCTTTAGTGGTCTAATGTGTACTTTTAGTAGGTAGGTTGTACAGTTATAAGTGCATAGCCAAAACATATAGCTATGAGCTATCATTACCTTGTCTGCAGTGTGGCTTTCTTTTAAATCCTGTATTTGGGGTTGTCCATTACCCTATGTGAAAAATCGAAAGAAAGCATTAGGCACTCAAGCTTTTGGAAAGATGGTTGGGCTTTATTGGAAATGCAGTGCCTGTAGTAAATTTTTGTGGCATGTCCTAGTTCTGATCAGCAATCCAGGGTAAAATTGACTTTTTACTGCCATGAATTTAGTGGAACACAGCAATACTTTACTGTGGCACAAGGCATTTTTAACTAAGTCCGTGTTCTTTCAACTTAGGCCACACGATTTTAGCCCAGATTTTCCAGTTGGCAAGATAATCGAGGAAAGCCCAGAGTCAGCATTCGCTCTCTATCTTAAATGCTAGGTGTGACATGTTCAGAGCCACAATTTAACAGGATCAATGCAGAACCCAGAAATATATCTAGCATGTTTGATATCTAGTTGGCGACTCCAAATCCTGTAGTGTGAAAAGTGTTGTAGTGTGTTGCGACCAGTGAGTGGCAGTGAGTGCGGTGTCAGACAACAATAAATCAGGACACTGTATAAGTGAATGGAAACCAGGGAGGATCACACGGTTTCTGTAAGAATGTTGTAGCCCAAAAAGCAGCCCACACATAACAGTACAGTATTCGTAATTTCATCATCTGTTTCAAGCGTTTTCCTTGCAAGAATATGGAGGACAAAATAAGAACAAGAAAATCACATTGTGGGATTGTTAAAGAATTACAGAGCCACTCTTTCGTTGCCTGAGTGGTGTGTTTGGGATCATTGTCATGTTGGAAGATGAAGTCCCTTTGGTGTCCTGTCCCCTTTGCAGAAAATCAACCCAAAGCATGATGTTTCCACCTCATGATTCACAGTATGGTATGGTGTTCCTGGGATGCAACTCAGCATTCTTCTTCCTCCAAACACGGCAAATTAAGTTTTTACCAAAAAGTTCTATTTTGGTTTCATCTGACCACATGATATTCTCCCAATCCTCTTCTGGATCATCCATATGCTTTCTGGTAAACTTCAGATGGGCCTGGACATGTACATGTAATCAGGGGGGCACACCTGGCACTGGAGGATTTGAGTCCCTCTCGGCATAGTGGGTTACTGATGGGAGCCTTTGTTACTTTGGTCCCAGCTCTCTGCAGGTCATGCATCAGGTCCCTCCATGTAGTTCTGGGATTTTTGCTCACTGTTCTCATGACCATTTTGACCTTGCAGGGTGAGATCTTACGTGGGGCCCCAGATTGAGGGATACCTGCCTGGTTGCCTTAGCATGAAGAAAATTGTAGACCCGCACCAGGCTGGAAAGAGTGAAGCTGTCCTTCAACAGCTCTTTGGTCTTGGCCATGGTTGAGTTTGGAGTCTGACAGTTTGAGGCTGTGGTCAGGTGTCTTTTATACAGATAACAAGGTCAAACAGTAATACAGGTAATGACTTGGGTGACAGAAGAGCTTCTTAAAGAAGACGTTACAGGTCTGTGAGAGCCAAAAATCTTGCTTGTTTGTGGGTGACCAAATACTTATTTTCCACCATAATTTACAAATAAATCCCACAATGGGATTTCCTCGATATTTTTTTTAATTTTTTTTTTTTGATTTTCTCATGGTTAAAGTATACCTATGATGAAAATTACAGACCTCTCTCATCAAGTAGGAGAACTTGCACAATCAGTGGCTGACTAAATACTTTTTTGCCCCACTGTACCTCCAGCTCTCTCTGCATACAATCCCTGCTGTCCACGTATCCCAATCCATTCCTTCACCCAGATTCTTTTCTTTTTGTTTGTCTTTTTTGTTTTTTCACTGGAAGTAAACAGACAAAGAACTTGGATTGCTCGTTTAATTTCTGACGTCCAGTCATGATGTCACATAACTGCCACTTATTACTTCTCCCGTGTGTTTTCGTGACAAAATGTAGTCTGGGAAGCAGACAGACTCGTCTGTGATTTGTCTTCGGTAAAGATCAATTAATTAATTGTCACAGATAAGTTGTGTAGTGTGCAAATCACAATGATTAAAAAGACTCCCACTCAAAGAAATCAAGTAATGTAGTGTAAACAGTACAGTGATCTGATGACTTATGCATTGTTTTGTGTCCAAGGCATTAAGAACATCGTCCCAAACTTTCTCAATCTGCAGTAGTGATTTTTATCCAGAGTTGATCACAACCAGACTTGATTACTGAATGCGCAGGAATCTGTTGTTCAGTTTCTTAGCCACAGTAGAACACTACAAACCAAAGACCAATTTTTGTTTGCCTGCAGTAGATCAAACAATGAATATATAAAAAGCAACCTCATAACAACATTAAAGCCATGACAGTTGTAATGAAACAAAACTTATTTTGCCTCAACATAAAGTGGATAATGAAGAGGTAAACATATTTATCAGGAGATTTGCAGTCGATCATAGCTTTTTGGGATCAACAAATCATACAATTACATGACACTTTCATGCCAGCAAACTATTTGGCTGTCATGCCTGAAGAAAGCCTTTGCTTTCATCTAACCACTACCGTAAGTGCCTGGATTGTTCTAGATACTATTGTATCTAAGACGATCGTAAAACAACGAGGCAACAATAAAGCATCTTGGCAGCAAGCAGCGAAGATTGGTTTGGCTTAAAAAGAATAATGGTTATACAGAAAATAACCTAATCCTAGTTAATAAGTATTGTGGTGTAACCATGATGATGTATGGCTGTTTTTCTTGTAAATATATGTATATGTTTTATTTGGATTTTTACATCACAACAAACAAACAATTCCCACCAATCCCGACAGCTATGCCCAATTAAAAATGTGACAAGAACAATAATGATGTATGTATACTGACAGACACATACATACATAGTGGGGAAAATAAGTATTTGAGGTCTGTAATTTGTATTGTAGGTAAAAATCCAGAAAATCTAGCCCCAAAATATCACTGCACTAGAGTATCTGCATGGAGGAATGGCCCAAATAGCAGCTACAGTGTTAACAAACCTGGTGAAGACTTACAGGAAATGTTTGACCTTTGTCATTGATAAAAAAAGAGTATGTTACAAAGTATTGAGTTGAATTTTTGTTATTGACCAAATACTTATTTTTTTACTATAATTTTAAAAAGTCCTTCAATGTGATTTCCTTGATTTTTTTTTTTTTTTTTCATTTTGTATCTCATAGTTGAAGTATACCTATGATGAAAATTACAGACCTCTCCCATCTTTCTAAGTAGGAGAACTTGCACAATCAGTGGCTGACTAAATACTTTTTGCCCCACTCTGTGTCTTAATGCACAACATGTTGGTGCTTGAAATAGTGGGCCAAAGTGATTTTGGCACTATAAAATGTTTAGCAGACCTAAGAGGTTCAGTAGTCTGTCCTGACACCCTTTTATGTGGAAGTACACTTTGGTTTAGCAAATATGTCAGCCTTCTGTCAAAGATACAATCATTTTTTGTATACATGCTGCGTTTGGGCTGCATTACCATTAATCAGTTTTACAGAGCTGTTATGTCTGAAGCATCAGCACACTGCAGTGAGTCATTTCCTGAAGTCAAATGAAAAATAAACAACATGTTCATTAGTAGTAGAACACATCTGGGAGCACTATCTGGGAGTAAGACGTAACTTGTTTCTGATTTAAAACCACACTCATAAGGTGACAAATACACACGCAAAGTGAGGCTGTAACCAATTCCAATCTGCTTTTAAAGACAAAGGAATGAGAATTTGATGAAATGCTTTTTTCTTTTATTTAACTATAGCTTGTATGTGCAACTCTGTTGGTTCTGTGAGCTGTAACCCTGCTAATGGTGACTGCATCTGCAAGCCTGGTGTTGCCAACCCTCACTGTGACAAGTGTATGCATGGTTACTATGGTTTCAACGACTACGGCTGCAGACCCTGTCACTGTGCAGCCGACTGTGATCCTTACACAGGAGACTGCTTAACAAGGTTAGTAGTATGTGATTTGTGTGTATGAATATGACATAATGAATTGAAAAGTCTAATGTGGAAATAAAATGGATAGGTCCAAATATTATGTAATTGGCATTACCGTTTATTGTCCAATATAATAAACACTATATGTGATATATAATGTTTAAATGTGTGTGCAGGGCAGAGCTAGAAAAGAACAACACATTATTTCGAGTGGAAGAACTATTCTCTGCCCTAACCTTTCCAGGTGAATTTATAAAATGCTATTTTGAAATATAGTTTGCAAGCTTATATAGCAACCACAAATTGTCTTGCATCTGTTTGACTTTTATTTAACTGCAATTAAATAGAACTATAATTGTATACATCTAATCTTGCATTTCAGGTGTGTAACACATTAAAAAAACACTGGGACTGGGGAAATATAGGTTAGTAATGAGGTTCTAAAAAGAATAATAATGGGATTTCAAAAGTGATAATCTATTATATAATTATTATTGGGCAGTGCCCATGAGTCTTTCAGCAAAGATTGTCAGCAAATGCGCAGGAAAAATTATTGTAATGTTTAAAAACTATTCAAAAGGCAGTGGTGTTCAGAACCGGTATTCAACGATAGCTGATAGAACCAAATGGGCAGCATGACGGTGGCTCAGTGGGTAGCACCACTGCCTCACAGTATCTTCACAGTACTCTGGTTTCCTCCCACAGTCCAAAGACATGCTTGTTAGGTTAATTGTAAAGCATTAATTATGCGGATTTTTCAGGGATGCCCATGCATTTTTCATCAAGACAATGCAAAGCCACATGCTGCACAGATTATCATCCCAACATTTTTTCTTTTTTTTTTTAATGTCTCACAGGTCTGAAATGACGGAATGGGTGTATATTAATAAATGAAATGAGGTTGACCAGACAAAACATGAAATGTATTCTGTTCATAATGTCTGCAAATATCTATATAAAAAAAATCTATATAAGAAACACTGCATTTTTAAGTAGCTTTTTCCATACTGCCCCAACGTTTCTGTGTCTAGGATATGTGCCATGTATTTAACATAACGTTTTACGTTGCCTTGACAACAGACACTGACGATTAAACTGAATGTCAAAACATTTAATGGATGTTTTCCCTCTGTAGAGAAATGTGTCTGTAAAAAGCAATCCCTTCTAAGCAGCAAAGTCTTCTGCACTAAGAAGTATTCTTATGGTTAGTACCAGAGCTTTCAAATTCTTAAACTTATTGTGTGTATGTATGGGCGGGGGTGTATTTAAACCAGTCTTCAACATACTATGATTCATTGAGAATTATAGGATTAAGATTATGGTGCGTTAGCAACTTCATGCCAGTGGCTTATGCATGTTTTGTAGCACTAAAGGTGAGAGTGCTGGCAGCACATGATAAGGGCTCTCATGCAGAGGTGGATGTAAAGGTTCTGAAGGTGTTGTGGAACAGCTCCACCCTCAGGCTCACTCCAGGAATTCACACTCTGTATCCAGAATCTTGGACTACCCGAGGCTGTACTTGCCCTATATTATACCCAGGTACACTCTATACACTAATAATATATAATTATACGGGATTAGTAGGATAGTCTGTTTAGAAACCATTCCATATTTGAATAGTGTACACCTTTTTGTTATAGGAGAGGAGTATCTTGTTGCTGGACACCTGGATGTGCAAAAAGGTCAACTTATGGTCAACCTTAAGAGCCTAGTTAAGCCATGGAGACCCAACCTCAGCCAACGAGTACTGCAGCTTCTTAAAATGAAATGCACCTGAGAGAGGGACAGCAAGAGGTGGAGATGAAAACTGCATTAAACCATTATTTGGAACTACTGTGAAGCACTTACATGTCTTGCCATGAATGTGTAAGACAGTTTTAAATACTACAAATCCAGCTGTATAGAATGTATATAAGTTGTATGTACATAATATTGTAATGTATGAAACTTTCTATTCTTACTGACGTGTAGCTTATATTACAGTGCACACAAACATGAATTTCAAAATGAATATGAAACCATTAAAAAGAAACATTTGATTTTATCTTCAGTAAACAGGATTACCAGAGAAGTAAATGAAAATTAAAAGAAAGTTGTTTAGTTATGCGAATGAGATGTAAACTCAGTTGTCATGATCAAGTAGAAAGAGACATATTCGTGGAGGGCTGGGGTGGGGTTGGGGGGTTTTGTTGCAGAAGCATGTCAAACTGGACAAGACACATTGATTGTTCAGTAGGATGCATGTTCACCTGAAACAGCCAAAGTGATGGAGCATGGACAGGATCAAATTGTTCAACAGTTCTTTAGGGATTCTCTTCATATTCATTTTGAAATATCCCCTAATTTTTGTGAGCAGTGTAAATGGAAATTTGTACATAAAATGCCATGAAAATATGTTTTGAAAAAGGTTCAAGGAAAACTGCAAATGGTTAAAGTCAGATGGAATACCATTGTGATTTTTGGGAGTGTTATTCTTTTATATGCTGATTTCCTTTTTTTTGTCAAAACATACTAAATATATAATTCCAGTTGAATTATTGGTTTATGTTTTTATATTCACATGCATTTCGCAATCTAAACAGGGTGCCAGCCCATGACAGGAGTGGGCACAGGTTGCTGTTGCAGTGCTGTTGGATGATTTATAAACCAGCATATTAGATAAAAACAAGCAAAACAATCAAATATATACTGGTATATACTGGAGTTGGGTGACACAGTGCCACATCTTTGGAATGTGGGAGGAAGCCAGAGTACCTGTAGAAAACCCACACAGACATGCGGAGAACATGCAACCACTGCACTGTTGCCTTACAGCTCCAATATCCCGATTGTGTGGAGTTTGCATGTTTTCTGTTTGTCTGTGTGGGTTTTCTCCGGGTACTCTGGCTTACTACCACAATCCAAAGATGTGTGTTTGGTTAATTGGTGTTTCCTAAGAACCTCTAAGTGTGTGAATGTGGGTATGAGCGTGTGCTCCCTACAATACAGTCGATTCTGGTTAATCGGACCACATCAGGACACGATTGTTTTGGTCCTAATAATCGGCTGATCCGATTAAACGAACATGCCCTATGTTACAAGACGGGACGTGCTAGAATTTATGTAACATATTAAATGTTTATTAAACCTTTATTGTGTAATTTACACACATAGCAAACGTACAAACAAGAACTACTGTTGCTTACAAACTTTGTTCATTGAAAAATAAACTTGCAAACAATTTTTTTGAAACGATCTACAACACAATGTATAGATACTCAGCATGCGAAGTATACTGTAAAAACAAGTTCTTACTAATTCCAGTCAACATTTGAAGAACTTATCCAGTGTGATATGATCTGTTTTTAGCAGTGTCTAGGTGACTTTTGGCTTCTTTTTGTAGTAAATCTTAGGCAAAAACCTGTAGGTGGCAGTAGAGGGCTGGGGAGAAACCCCCGGGGGGGGGGGTGACGAAGAGATATTACATACTGTACACGTTTTTGGTCCGATTAAGCAGAATTTTGGTCCAAATAAGCGGAATAACATTACACATATATAATAGGATTTGATTTGGTACTTTAGGATTTGGTCGGAATAACCGGCTGGTCCCATTAACCGGGGGTCCCATTAACCGGGGGTCCCATTAACCAGAATCGACTGTAAATTGGCTCCCTGTCCAGGGTTCTTATGCACTGTGTCACCGGCTATGCATCAGCCCTCACACAACCCTGACTAGGATTAGGCTAATATGATAAGGAATGCATGGGTAAAGTTGACTCTATGGCGATAAAATAGCATTATACCAACTTTTTATTTAATTACTTAGCAGGCACTGTAGCACAAGCGGTTATCGCATTCACCTCAAAGGTCCAGAGATCCCCGATGCTATCTTGTTCCTGCATGTCCTCCCTGTGTCCTTATGAGTTTACTCTGGTTTCCTCCCTCATTCCAAAGATGTGTTAAGATCAGTGGTTGCTCTAAATTGGCCCAGAGTGAATGTGTCTGATTAGTATTGGTGTGACCTTGCATTTGTTGGGAATAGCCATTGATGCTGATGCAACATTACATAAACAAACAAGACTTATTCACATCTCTGTCTGTGACCACCAGAATCTGTCCATATGTATTCATAGCAACTAAGGCTTAAGAGCCTTTTCCAAGAGCTTAACAGTGGCAGCTTGTCAGTGAGGCAAGTGGGCAGTTACTGGGTCTTGAGCCCTGGAACCTCTGGTCACTAATGCAGTACTCAGAGGTTGGATCAACCATTTTCGTACAGTCTCACTCTGAAAATGTGCATTACATTCAAAAACCTAAAAACACTATTTTAACTGAATTGAAATAAAATGCCAAATTTCCTAGTAATCAATCCATTTGTTTCCAATGCATTACCAAATACTGATGAGGACTTTAGGAGTTGCTAAATTGCTGCATTATCAGAACCCTCAAAAGAAATTAGCTTTATTTTTTTTATCTCAACAAAATTATTTATGCTGGTGCCCCAACCTGGAAGAAACTGAAGCTGAAATAGTTTAACAAAACATATTTTAAAATGAATGTTTGGATTATTTCAAAAAGAGAAAGACTGTTTTGGAATGTCATATATGTGCTATAAATACATGATGACATGATATATATGCTGTATATATCATATTTCCAAACTAGAGGTTTTTTGAATGAGTGAGTCTAAACTCTTAAGGCAGCAGTGTTTTCTGCCAAAGTAAGGTTTCTATATGATACACAAACTTTTAAACTGAAAAGTGCTTTCAGAACAGTGTGTCTTGCAGGGAATCCCAAGATTGCATGCAAACCTGAGCACACTGGGATTTCTACTGGCTTTCCCATCATTATAGTTGTGAGCCAGGGATTGTATAAATACCTGAAGGGACCTCTAACTTTGTAATGTGTGTGGGTGTGGAGCATAGGTTGTGAGGTGTGTAGGAGAGCACAGTCACAGAGTTCAGTCAGCTTGCCACACACTGTTACATAACAGAAGCCAAAGTTCCCTTAATGAACTGAAGTGTGGATATGGCTGTAGCTAAAAGTCTATAGACCTTTGAAAATGGTATGTTTGCTCTAATTAAATGTAGAAGTTAAAGAATGAGGGTGTAAGTAAAATAAATGATTTTTCACTCTCGATGTTGTTCTGTAAGTATGGTATAATATGTTTAATGCGCACAAAAATTTGGGAATATTTTATTATTTCATTTTGAAATATCCCCTAATTTTTTTGGCAGTATATTATACAGCCCCACTGTTCTGCACGTTTTCCTTGCTCCCAACACACACCAATTAGTAACCTCATTTTCAAGCCCACTGCTGAGTAATTGTGTTTAAACACTAAAATGTGCAGAGCAGAAACTCCAGTACCAGGAATGAGAAATGCTGATATAAGATGTTGATGTCATGAAAACAAAATATATTCATTTACTTCATCACTTAGCGGACCTACTTATCCACAGAAACTTACCACTGATGTAATCTTACCAAAGCCACCACAGCCACTTGCTGTTTTTGAGCAGCCACATGTGACCCCTATTAATGCTAGTCCCTAGAAAGGAAAGATCTCTTCGTATTAAGGTTTATATATATTTAGGTGTCACATCGTCAGGTTTCAGTGATTTAACCTTTTCCAAAAGATCAGACTCAGATGTTGAAATTGCAACACGCAAAGGTTAAAAATTGGCATAAATGGGTAAGACAGCTTACAATGTATTAGTTTGTGGTCTACACAGTTTATACTACATTGGTTTTGAACAATCCTGGTTTTAAACAATCATTTGTGCGGTACCTCAGATGGTGTCTAATGCATTGTTCATCTCATTAACTAAATCTAATGCAGATCAGCTTTCTTCCAAATCAGATTATAAATGAAACCATCAACAATGCAAAGCTTTATTTAACAACATAATATTTACATACAAATTGCATAAACAATGAAGGACTATTTGTTGGATGCTCATTGACAGGTGGACTGACGCTTCATAGGATCCCCCAAAGGTTCCCAAAAAACCCAGACAAAATAACCACAGAATTGAATGAGCATCTCTATGGTAAAAAAGAAGGTGTGTACCCTGCATGCCACTGTTTTCTAGTAACCTTGATTAAACTGACTAAGCTCATTATTATTAAGAGCATCCAGTGGCTCTGCATCTTCACTTCTACTGTCTCCTCTCAATGTGCTTCTCCTACTCTGACAGATGGAGTGTAGCCTGAAGCAGGCATTATATTGATATCATGAGAGGAGGCAAGGTACAGATACTTATGAGAGGAGCACAGTATTTTAGCATTGTGTGGCACCTGAAAGACAGAGAGAGCATGAATGTGAACAAGATACTAAGATATGCAGCAGAGAAGAATTAGACTAACAGAATATTTCTAGGTCAAATTAGATAACCAAACATTACAGTGCAATTTAGATTTTTTTCCTGTTGCGTTTTGGCATATTTAATTTTGCCATACAATTTGCAATTTGACTAAAATAGAATACTTTTTAAATAATTGTTCAATGGTATAAAAGGCTCAATAAGCAAGTAGAAAATGTGACTGAGAGGTAGTTGAAGTCACCTGTACATTGAGTGTAACAAACACATTGCTCCCCTTTGCCCAGCCAGGCAAACGGCCACCTGATCCACATCCACAGCCTTGCACCAGTTTATCCCCAGACTCCTGCTCCAACAGAGCCAGTGTGTGGTTCAGTCCACACCAGACATCCACTGCGGCCATAGGCAATTCTACCTATTGTTGGAGCATTCAAGGTTGAACTGGATTGTAACATCACAAACACACAATGCACGCACATACACAAACACACACATAAACCCTACCTGAGTGGGTACATTTCTATCAGTTGTGTCCCCAGTACCTAGCTGGCCATAGCGGTTGCAACCTTGCATGAAAATCCTTCCACGATCATCCAGCATGCAGAGATGTGTGGGACCTATGGAACATTTCACCACCTACACAACGCATGACAAATGTGAGTACTCGCCTAACACACAGCAGTCACAGGCAGTAGTGACTACTAGTCAAATGTTTTGTGGTATGTGTTTTATTTGAGGTCACATACCTTGTGTGAGAGAGTGATTGGGAAAACAGTTTGGGGCCTGTACCCTGCATATGTACCAAAAAAACGATGGTATGCTTTTGGCGAAACCATGTCAGAGTAGACTGAACCGTCAGCTGTGGGTTGGCCAGACACACAAGAAAACGGAGAAGCCATGATTAGCCTTAAAATATACAACACTGTTTTACTGAGTATAGTATATCAGGGACTATAAAACATTACCTCCAACATACATGACACAGTTATGATTGGTGTGAATCTGTTTGATTGGCAGGTCTGGTGGCAAATGGCCAATTCTCTTGAAAGGTGGAAATGCGAACGACTCAGGAGTATTTAACTGGCTTTCGTTCACAGATAGACAATGGACTTTTCCAGTATCTGAGAGAGAGAAAGATCAAATCCAATGCTCAATGCTTAATAAAGTAAAACGTTTGTTGGGATTATAACTATAGAATATAGTTATTGCAATATATCTCAATAATAATAATATCTCAATGGACTAAAGTCCACAGTAGAAAAATAGTATTAATATGAAAAGCTGGGACCGACCAGTGAGAAGCAGGACAGAGCGGTTGGTCTCTGATCCAGTCAGGCGTATCTGTGAGAATCGGTAAGTGGAGTGGAAATTCATAGACAAGACCTGCTGGAAGGTGTCGGCGCAATACACCTTCACACAGTTGTACTCGGAGTTTGGGGCCAAGCCTAAGAATGCCATGTTCCCTGAGAAAGTGCTGTCAGCTACCTGGCTCACAAGCACATAGATATACTTGTGGAATATAGCGTTACTGCGAGGGTCCACAGCGAACTGGAGGTGGAACAACAGAAACTTCAGTTTTACCTCAGTTTTTTAAGGAACTAGATGACGTATATAAGTTACGTATATTTATTACACTAACATCTTTGGCATGGGAACACATTAACGACATCCTCCATTGTAAGGCCCCAGGCACCTTTGAATGTACAATGATGGTACCCAGGTTGTCCAAGAGCAGGGCATAGTCTCGTACGGGCACCACCTTGCAGCAGCCTACAGCATTTATTGGGTTAAACGTGAGGGTCAGTGGCTGCCGTTGACAGCGGCCAAGCCCATGGCTACGACTGAGACGCTGTAGCTGAAGGCTCTGGGTTACTATGTAAAGGAGAGTTCATTTAATTGTGTTTTTACTGTCGTAATGGATAGTCTTAGGTGACTGCCCAATTTTAACCATATAAACCGCTACCTCCCATTATTTCCATTCAACTCACTTTTCAAGATGGCGAGTCTCCTCCAGTCACCTTCTTCACCCCTACAGGGAGGAAGATGTGTTGGAAACTGAAGGTACAGATTCTTCCATACTGCCTGGCTGAGGCTCAGCTCATGGGACCAGCAGCAAGTGGATCCAAAAGCAATCAAATCAGAGGCCGAAAGATATTGCAGGATGTTCTCCAGCTGGTGAGAAAGAGGACTGGATTATGCGCAATGTAAGTTCACATCACACCAATATAGGACATGTTATCCAGAAGTTTTTATAAATGTTTAAAGTGTCTTACAACTTCAGGAGGCAATGACAGGATTGAAGCAGCTGGATTTTCCCCTCGTTCCAGCTGATTCCCACACCTTCTCTTTTTACGCTGTTATTTGGCGAGATACAAAATTATTTGTTAAAGCATATCATTAGTATTTCTTATGACCACTGTGTGTAATATATTCATTAACATCCCAACATGTAGATTCTCCAACCTGCAAGTGATCTACATTCGTGTAAAGCTACCAGTTTATAGGCGATAAGCAACTGACTAGTTTAATCCCAGTTTCTGGTTTTAAATAAACCACATTTCAAAAGAACAGACCGTGTGAGGTAACAAGCCACCGACAACAGCGGAATATATTCAACAAGTCGATTCTAAAGTTTTAGTGTAAACTCTCATTCTTCAGTATTCTTCAGCCTCTTCACAAAAGAGCCGATTCTCTGTTTGCAGATATATCAGATCAAAAGTAACGATCGAAACATAGTGTCGACTCCATGAACTGAATCTATCAGCTCAAGAAATGTTAATGTCGCTTCCACCGTCTCATAAACGTCTAACGTTACATGTAAGCAATTACAAACATTCAATGAATCATAGTATAAATTACATTTTATATAATTTATTATAAACTTTCGTATTCTAACCAGATATTGTCGCCAATAACCAATTCTCGCGATGTATTTACGAGAGACGCGTTTACATTTTTTAGTTCGTCGTCGGTTATTCTTTCCTATATTATTTGACCGGTTCAATTTGGATATTTCCTTCCCAAATGAACATCTTAATTTGATGTTTCGTATAAATTGTTAATCTCATGAGGGATAGCAGTGTCTGGTGCTGTTGAAGCCGTCACACCTGTTACTTACAGTAGGTGGTGCTGTTTGACTGTCGGTCGCGCTACTAGCACCTTCATCATGCTTTCTTTTGGTCTTTTTCATGTTTTTTGATTTCTAAAACATTAAGTTAATGATGGTTTGAAGCAATTACTCCTACTTTTCGAGAGAGTTTAAGAGAGATCGCGAGAACATCTGTTAAGCGCCGAATATGAGATAATCATTTCTAACGTTCTATTGTAACGTCATAAACGACGCTGAAGATAATAAGCTATAATACATTATTTAACCAATCAGCCATAAAGTTTCTAACTTACATCTTTCTAAATCTTCTTTTTTCATATGTCCTACATTGACCAAACAAACATTTATTCCTAAAGTTATTCACATAACAGTTATTTGTACTAGACAGACAGATTTTTTGAATTGGATTTACCATATAGTCGCGGCTGACTCTTGGTCTCTTGGTCTCTTGATGGAGTATCGATCTCCACACATTTGTGTCTTTCATCGATGTTATCCATGAAGTATTTTGGCAGGATAGTGGAGTAGTTTGCCATTGCTTTCTCCACCCCTCCTCATTTATCCGGCTTGGAACCAGCTGTTTCCAGTTACATGGCTGGGGTGTTTTGCATACACAAGTCAATGACAATTTAGAGACACCAATTAACCTAACACGCATGTCTTTGGACTG